>JAVQJG010123135.1:0-11756 GCA_036024015.1 Craterocephalus amniculus | reverse complement strand
TATTTGAAGTGTCTTAGAAATTGCTGTGTTGTGTGGGTTTGCAGTGGCTCCTGTGAGGGTGGTCTTGCCGTGTAACGCCTTGGATCTCTCTGAGCACGAGTATGCAGAGCGGGGTCGGCGCCGAACCGTTACCTGATGAACTGGTTCCCTGCTGAAGTCGAGACTGGACACCTGATGAATTTGTAATTAATAAAGGTTATTGCTAACGTGACACTTCTGCTTCCTCATTAATCTAAAAAAGGGTCTCTGCGTAACGATAGTTATTACAATACTAACTCAGCAAGTTGTTGTTGACCTGTCGGCTGTTGCTGAACTCATTAACTTGCGGTATTGGAGAGTCATGTAGTAACATACTTTGGTACAACACTGGCCTAAATACAAACAGAATGAATGATTTTGACATTTTTCAATACTCCATGTTAACAAATGACTTTTATTTATGTAGAAAACATCCACACTGCCACTAGTCATTTTGCTTTCATTATGAATGATGGGTCCAGGTGGTTCGCGTGTTTAATACACAACAGCAAGTACAGCGAAGACAACCAGGGAAGGGAAACAAGGAAAATCGTCTTCACTCCATGGAGACGCCGTAACCGCACAACTGCCGGTTGTGACATCAGTGTGATGAACGCACACCAAACACAACAACCATGCGCCGTCCGTGACCAGCTGTGTTGTGGTGCTGCTACAGACAAACCTGTCTTGTTTTGAGCTTTTGCACCAAAAGGCGCAGCTTTCCCACAGCTGCATTGCTCTGTTTTACCATCAACACGCTGAAATGATTGAACAGCGTTTGCCAGTTACCATGGTTACTGTAAACACCTTTCTGCGCACAGCGCCACCCGCAGCTTTATAGTATGTACTACAGCGGTTTCGTGGGGATGGCAAAGCCTGACACTGATTATTCACCAGCGTCTTCACACCAGAACTGGCTTCAGCGCCGTGTGGACATGGCTTAAGTCCGCTCTCCTCTCAAGGTTGCCAACTGCAGCTTGAACAGTTTAACCCAGGTGTGTCTGACCTTTATAAATGGTCAGACACACGTGGATTAAAAAGTTAATCCGGTGCATTTGGCCTTCTTGTGCTCAATACATTGATATAAACCTTAGTCTACATCTGGTTTGTGTACTAACATTTTGATCCATAACAATCGTGTAAATTTTGATTTAAAACATTTATATTTGAACAAGAGACAATAGTACCCTCAGAAACCAGCCTGCCATAATACACAATGTCGATAAAAAATTATTAAAAGAAAAATCGAATGGGTTTGTCATCTACATCCCAGTAAATGCCCACTGACGTCTCTTTTTGTTTGCAAAGTCAGTGATGAGATCTGTAAAGTCCAGATGTTTGGCCAACTGGCTTTCAATTGACAAGATGGCGGGGCTGTTTAGTTGTTCCTGCCCTTTGTTTTAGCTCGGGTAGTTTTTTACCAGCTTAAAACTTGCTGAACGCCCGTTCACCCTATGCAAATGTGACACGAAGTTTGCAGAAAATCTTTAAAACAATGCAAAACTCTACAAAAATGCTTTGCAGCTGCATCTTCCAGATAGCATTAAGCACCGCAAGAGGAAAAGGATTTTCGAAAATGTGGAATAATAAATGGTGCAAAAGTGTAGCACTTCATTTTCAAAGTTTTCTGACAGATGTGTCATATATTTTTGCCATGTGCCTAGCATGTTGTTTTTATCTGCTCTTCTGTCATATCTGTCAGCTTTAGAATCGGTGCAAATGTCTCACATAGCTGTGCTTTTTTTCTGGAATCTGGCACTCAGTGCACTGATGATGTAACCTCGCTCTTGCCAGATGGATATGTTCAGCCTTGCTACACATTATCCATCTGGAACCATTCCATAAGCTTTGCTCTCCGAAGGAGTGGTTGTATTAAAAATCCTTGCATCAGAACAGACACAGAAAAAAAAAAAAACCAACAAAAAAGAAAAAACAGAACTGCTGTCATGTTGAAAACAGAGCGGTAGCTAACAGCCCAACAATCCAGATAAATGATCAATATCTGCAGAATTGAAGCTGTATACACATCCCTGCATGTAAGCCGCCATTGTTTAGAAACTACTGTCACATGATAACAAATGGATACAAAATCACAGAAGTCTCTGTATTACAGCAGAGAATTACAGTAGTCAAAGGATAACTATGAAAAAGATCAAAAGAGTAGCCAGTAAAGTACTGTAAATAGCAAACTAATAGGCCCGATTGGCCCGGGGCTTGGCGCGTCCAGAGAAAGCTTTTACATCGATTGGTCCTGCGGATGGGTGTGCTGGAATATTTCCCAGCATGCTTTGGGGCTCCGCTTGCATTGTCCTTGCTGCACCATGAGTTAAGTGTATATGTGATCCTAAGAGGACCCCCCTTCATGATAAACAAATCTCTTGAGCACAAAAGTATTAGATATTTCATGTATACTTTATTAAAGGAGATTTTGTTAATGGGCAATAAATTGAGAAGAATGTTCAGCTAATATATATATTCAGTTTATTAAGCAATTATTGTTGAAACAGTATTCATTTGTTTAATCTTCTACAGTTATATTGTAAATACATTCTAAAACACAGTATTTTATTGAAAATTATTCTACAGTAAATCAAACAGTACTGTAAATACAACCTAAAACACAGTATTTAATTGAAATTTGTTTTACAGTAAAGCAAAGTATACTGTAAATATAACCTATAACACAGTATGTAATTGTTTATTATTTTACAGTTAATTCTTAAAATACTGTAAATGGAAGTACAGTATGTTTACTGTAAAATATATTCACAGTAATTACCTGGCTAATTGTTGCCAGTAAGTTACTGTGAAGTTTGAGGTAAATTTGTTACAGTATGTCACATCTGTTCATATCCTGCCCGGCCATCCTGATTGGTGCGATTTAAACGGAGCAGACAGCGTCTATGGAAGTGACTTCACAGACTCTTGTATTTCAGCCGATGCTGAGCGGAAATACACGAGGAGCTAGCCAAAAAAGGTTTATGATGCTATACATTACAACAAAAAATATGATGTTCCTGAATGCACTTTCTGCATGATCAGTTGTTGTGTCAACTTGTGTCATCTCATCAGGCATGCGTTTCCTATACCGCTTTCGTCTGTGTTCATCCTGTAAATGATTGGGGTCATCCATTATTTGCGCGTCTAGAGAGGCCTCTGCAAGCTGCAAATCCCATCTATTACAAATAATCTGCTTCTCCTCTTGTAGTGCCTTGATGTTTGTAGCCCTCACAATCAAAGACATATCTCCTGCCTGAAGAATAGCATTTCTGCATCCACAGCACCACACCGGGGCTAGGGGGTGCTATTGCCCTGTCAAAAATCTGTGTAGCCCCAGTTAAGCCCCTCAATAAATTATATTATAAAACACATATTTATGAATTTATTATAATATCAGAATTTATTAGTTTAAAAAACTGTTTTAAAAAGAAGCCATTCTAATCCAATTTAATATCCGCTTGCATGTTTCTTCTGTGCACTGATTAAGAGGGGACAGAGGGCGAGCAGAAACTTTTTGTTGAAACTCATGCTAGGCTGAGGTTATCTAGCATACAGTGTAATTGATCGTTTTCGTCTCAAAGAAAAGAAGAGTGATGGTCGAAGAACAAGATCCAGTCTCCCACAGGGGCAAAGAAGAAGATGATTCAATTAATGAATCTGAAAGCCACGAGCCAGGACCTGAAGGAGCACTGGAGCAGTCCATCGCTGCTAGTGCTAACTGCCTTACACCTACAGTTAGCTGCACTGCAGACACTGCTCCCTCTGATTTAAGCCAAGTTGGACAGCGGGACCGCTATTTCAATCATAGATGGTATGAGGATTACAAATGGCTGTAATATTCTATTTTAAAGGACCGTGATTTCTGCTTTGCATACTGGCATTTTCAGCATCCTGGAAACCATGGAGACGAGAGGCATTCACCCACCATGGCTTCCAAGTTGCGGCTGCACTTTGCAGCCAATGTTATTATATCATTTCAATAACTTATGTTGTGATCTGAATCAATATTAGCAATGCATAGTTGAATGTTTTAATTAATTAAGCATGGGGAATAAATGCGCTTGTTGCATTCTGCATGTATTGTTTGGTTATCTCATGGCCGCTGTCCGGTGCTGGATCTCACACCTTTCCACGCTAAAACATTTTTGCCATTGACTTGTGGTTCATTGTATTAGGGTTAGTTATTTTGCTGAATATTCTTTGGATAAATTCAGTTAAATTGCTGTGTGTCTTAGCTGCTTTTATTGAAAAAACGATAACCTATGTATTAAGTAACGTAGGTCATGAAAATCAGTTATTTTCTTAGCAACACCACATATTTTTCAAGTCCCTCATTAGCATCAGGAGAAAAAATATCCTGGCTCTGTGCCTGCATTTCTGTTTTCAATGCACTGAAGAATTTTGACCCAAACAGTAAGGAAGACGATGGCATTGAAGGTCTTGAAGTAACTGATTGAACCATCTGCCTTTGACTTGGCTTCACTTGCAGACTGAGACTGCAGGTGGCTAAGACACATTCAAGTGCTTCAAGGATGGAGGGTAAGAGAGCTGCGGCAACTTTTACTGCAGCAATGCGGGCACTCTATTGTGTGTCAGACGATAAAGAGGGCACCCTGTCTTTTCTCTCAAGATTGCCCATCGCTTTTGGGCTAGCACTAAAAAGATTCTAATAGGTTTACTGAGCCAAAAAATGTTGTGACGTCTGGACACGACTAATAATCGACTGCATGGCCACCTACCAGATTCAGGGTGTGCGAACCACAGTGAGAATAAGGCAAGTGGATTGACTTTTAAAATCTGCACTTGTACTGCTTTCACCTTCCCAGACATGCTGGCTCCATTATCATAACCCTTATTTAAAGGTATGCCACTGGACTGCAGCACTTCAAGAATCATTTCAGAAATCTCCTGGCCTGTCTTTTTGTGAAAATCTTTTAATTCAATAAACCTCTTCACTATCTCCCAAATGCTGCTGTCCTCTGTGTCTTGATGGACATATCGTATCAATAGCACATTCTGTTCTGTATGGGATATGTCTGGTGTTGAGTCACGTATGACAGAGTATTATATTGCATCTTCTCTTTCTTTCAGGATAGTGTTGAGCACTCTCTTGTATATATATATATATATATATATATAGATAGATAGATACTAGGGCTGTAACGATACTCCAACTTTAGATTCGATTCGTATCACGATTTTTGACCCACGATTCGATATGTGTACATGTTTCATATAGATAAAGTGAGAGAATGGAAGTTGTATGTAATCCTTTAGAGGATTCAGATTTAAGTTCATGTTTTAAAATTAATCCTAATCTAAAAATGTGAATGTGGGGTTCACAATGTTAATTTTAAGATTATCCTTAAATTACTGATGTGGTTTAAACTAAAAAGGCTGTGGGCCTTATTTGAAAACAGCAATGCACAGTGAAACAAAAGATAGCAAATCAGAACAGAATTATAAATTGAGTTTCCATTTCCTTATGATAGTTGATATTCGAGTGAAGTTACTGTTTTCTTTACAAACTGGTAATTAATATTGATGTTCAGCCTGACATCTTGGTCCTAAAATGTGCTGACATATTATTGAATGGCCAATTATTCAAATATGATCAAGTCCTGTGGATGTTGTGTTGAGACTTTAAATGAAAGCATGACAGACATGGCATGGGACATTCTGAGTCTGTGTGAAAATGTGCGACATGTGTGGGTATGACTCCCACTTTGATTCCTTATTCTTTAAAACAAATGGTTGTTATTCCAAATATCAACCATTGTTATAAGATGCCCTTCCAGACTTTAGCACGCGCAGTTCTGTGAAAAGGCAGAAAACTTCTTGTTTTAAGAGACGCTGCAGATCTTTATGCCAATACCAAGGATTTATATGAACCCTAAATTACTTAAAGTCATCACTTGAAAGTGTGTATTCATGTTAAACAAAATTACATGTCTCTTGTAATATTATGACTTAATTGCTCAAGGTATGGAGGTTTAATTAGATTGGGGATGCTCTAGATAAGCGACAAAAAGAAAAAAAAAGGATTTACCACATATTAGGCTGTGTGTGTAAAAACCTTGACAGATAAGGGATTAATTTCTTTCCTGCTTCCAACCAAATAAGTGTCTGTACATGCATACAGGTCAAATGAAATTGTATGGCTGCTAAACAAGCAGCTGAGACTTGTGTCCCTGACAAACAGACTTTCTAGTGGATGATGCACATGCCTGACAAACAAATGCAGAGTGAGCTCTGCGGGGACAAAAACCTAAACCCTAATAAAATAAGAATTTACAAGCTCAAAATTGATTGGTTCCCACTTTTTTGGGATTTTAGAAATAGGTTGAATAGGCCTCCTGACCAGACTATATGGAGCTTGCAAAATTTAGTGGGAGGGACCAGGCTAATAATACAGAGTATTAGAACAAAAATTCCACCACAAGACAAATAGTGATGCTCTTCCAGGTTGTTAATGTTTTGGCTGTAGGTCGAAGTCCAAACAAGACAGCTTATGGATCTGGACCTAGACAGTCGCTTTACTTTATGGCAGCAGTAGGATAAGCCCCCCCTAGTGGTGGGATATACTGAGATTACAGTAATAACATGCATGACTAATTAAAAAGGAGAGGGATAAAGGTAAAACACCAGAATTAGATAGCGGTGCCTGTTTTGATCCATGTAACTGATCTGATGTCAGGGCAGAATTCCCTGAAGCCCAGAGCTACTGCAGGAAGCATCAGACAGACCTGGCCAGTGTTAGAAACATGACAGAGAATCAGAAGATTAAGGAGCTGATACCTGCATGACATAAGCCTGGATTGGCTTTTTCAGAGATTCCTGGATGTGGTAGGATGGAAGAAACTCCTCATTTACCTACTGGACTGGAGGAGAGCCTGATGGCCCAGATAATTCTTGTACCTCAAGAAGTTTAAAAAATTTTGTTTTCTACACTGGTAATTTATTTTCAGCTTGACAATTTGCCTCATTGTGTAAATACAGTAAAGGGAGCAACCAGTCTTTGTAAGAAAAGATAGCTGTCATCAGTTGAACAGCTGAACTGTATGTCATATGGTGCAGGAGGTGGGCCAAAATTAAGACTAATGCGTATCTGGCTGAGGCTACATCTTTGCCTCAGGAGGCTGCATCGACTCCTTAAGTCACCCACTGATCTGATTACTGATAGGCCAGCGCTGGTCGCTGAGCACACATGAGCTTCCAGCCTGCATGTCCTGCACCGAGCTCATGCATCACCACCAAGATGAAAATGAGAATGTTTTTTGTGAATTTATATTTACATTCATGCAGGTTCCCTCCAAGGTTTTAGAAGAGGGCGAGAACGAACACTGTGGCGGAAACCCCACAAAGCACACGACCTCCATAAGCCTAAACAGGTGCAAACTAAACTAAAGTTAGTTTTAATGAAGCTCATGTAACTTTAGACAAAGTCAGGGAACAGTAAGGCTTCATCATTTTATTTTAAAAAGTTACTGAGTTGCTAATGCACATCGTTGTAGACTATATCTTTTCTTTTCCAAAAACATTCTGGAGTGTGTCAGTGTCTCCAAGCAATAAAGCTTGGAGATACTGAAACTCAAACTTGAGTCTTGGTGGTCATGTTGTCAGATGGTGGCTTATGTCAGAGGTCAGAGTTCCAACACACAATGTCACATTGAGAGCTTGTGGTATCAGCCAGAACAACAATAACAGCTAATCGTAAACTTATCGGGAATCCAAAATTTGTCATGCTTATCATGTTGCTCCATGATGTCTGCATCTGATGTGATGATCAATAAGTTGCCAGGTTCTTTACAGCTCAGTTAGCCATATAATATACAGCAAAACAATAATCAGGGTTGTCAGCATGAAGATACACATATGCAACTCACACTGTTGGCATTGTCTCCAGCAGTGGCCCACCTGACTCTCTCCATGGGGGGCGGTGCCGTGATGTCACACTGTTACTGCGGTGACCAGTTTTTTCTCCTAATGACTCACAAAGCCGTTGGTTTCTTCACTGGGTTTGAGACGACTCCCCCTATTGGTAGAAGTCCCCTTTGTAGCCCAGACTTTAACTCTGTGAGCCGTTGAAAGTCACTGGTACCTTTTTACAGTGTGTGAAGGATGGATCCATGCAGACCATCCTCTGATCCTCAGCGCAGCCGAGTGGTCAGCAACTCCTGATGTGGCCTGATGCTCCACTGTGGAGAATGTCAGCGTTTCCTTTGGGTGACCTCAATCCATGCAGTCACCAGGTTTCTCCATGAGTTCTGCTTTTCATCTCCGTCCTTTAAGATGATATTAGCAGAGAGAACTTCTTCTACAGTTAAAATCTTAATCTCAAAGTTGATCACCTGATTTTCCACTATCTGAGGTATTTTATATTTTAAATTATTTTTACATGTTAAAACTTTCTTTGGATAATATTATGTGCATGTCAAAGATCATTAGTAGGATGCATAACGGGTCAAGTCTTTCTTGTTTCAGCCATGATCTTCTTTATTTCATTTATTTATCTATTTTCCAGATTCCCCTAACTTGGAGACAAGCAACGTTGGTTTTCTATTGAATTTATAAGGAAACTAATATGTTAACTTATTTTATTCACAACCTTAAACTTATAAGTACTGTAAAATCTCTTAAATTTCAAATTTCGAAATATTTGGATGAGAAGATGAAAATAGTTTAACTCATATAGAAAGTGCATCTATCTTTCTCCTTTATATCAGTCAACACTATAAACTCTAACATTGGGTTAAATAGAATATTTCCAGTGAGGAAACTGAGGAGGAACTGTGATGGTGGAGGAGCCAAATTTCTCACAATGTTTTCAGAGATATTTCACTGTGTGAAATCTTTACTTTAGCAAATTAATAATAATTGAAATTACACATTACTTTTTAAACAACTTTTTGTTTTTCCTCCTTCCAGTTCTACAGCCAACAGACATAAAAACATGTTCTGGTCTCCATGTTGAACTAAATCAGCAATAATCCACCATTCAGCATAGTTGTGTCTAGTCTATGAACATTTTGCTGCCCATCCCTGTTTAAAGCCAGTTAGCCAGTTACTGCACCATAACAGAGATGTAAGGAGTTTGAGAGCCGCAGCTCCTATCCTTCATTTCTTGTAACAAAATTTGGCACATTTTGTGTTAATCTATTACTTCAAGTAAGGCAAACTTGAAATTAAACATTTCCTGAAGCATCGCTAGTGATTAATATGAATTTAGTGTACCACAACCTCAAGAACATCCAGTAAAATCAACTTTTGTTTGTTTTTTTTTCCAAATAGCCAGAACCAACTAAATATAATTTTGAGAGAATAAAATCAATTTAAATACATAACTTGTAAATGAAAATAATGCTGATAAAATTTTCATTTTAGTCTTTAATGTTTTGGGTCTAATTTGTGTCACTAAGGTCTACATTTAGGTTAATCAAATGTTTAAAAAAAGGTAAAGGTGTCCATTGGTTTCCATTCCATTCCATTGAGACATGCAATGCTTATGTCTGAAGTCAATATCCTACTTAAAAGGAAACTTAAAGTCGCGTGAAAAGAACAAGCTTATTCTAAAGACTCTTTTGTTGGTTACATGAGCCACGGACATTTTTACGTCAGGAGTAGGACTATTTCCCATAATATTTTTGTACCTGAATTTGCTTTTAAACCCTTCAGAGTCAAACTTGGGTTGACAGTATTGCCTTTCATAAACTAACACTTGTATTCAAATTACTTGCAAAATGCTCAAAAGCATATAAAAAAATGGATAGGATAAAAGTTTTAACCATACAAACCAGTTTTCTTCAGTGAACGCATTTAATCCTTATTTTATTAGGGTTTAGGTTTTTGTCTCTGCAGAGCTCACTCTGCCTTGTCTGTCAGACATGTGCATTATCCACTAGAAAGTCTGTTTGTCAGGGACACAAGTCTCAGCTGCTCGTTTAGCAGCCATAAGTCATAATTAGTCATAATGTTACAACAGATATGTAATTTTGTTTTACATGAATACACACTATCAAGTGATGACTTTAAGTAATTTAGGGTTCATATAACTGGCATTGGCATAAAGATCTGCAGCGTCTCTTAAAACAAGAAGTTTTCTGCCTTTTCACAGAACTGCGTGTTCTTAAGTCCGGAAGGGCATCTTATAACAATGGTCAATATTCAGAATAACAATCATCTGTTAAAAAAATAAGGAGTCAAAATGGGAGTCATACCCACACATATGTCACACATTTGCACACAGACTCAGATTGTCCCATGTCATGTCCGTCATGCTTTCATCCAAAGTCTCAAAACAACAACCACAGGACTTGATCATATTGGGACAACTGGCCATTCAATAATATGTCAACCTATTTTAGGACCACAATGTCAGGCTTAACATCAATATTAATTACTAGTTTGCAAAGAAAACAGTAACTTCACTCGAATGTCAACTATCATAAGGAAATAGAAACTCACTTTATTAATTCTGTTCTGATTTGCTGTCTTTTGTTTCACTGTGCATTACTGTTTTCGAATAAAGCCTACAGCCTTTTTAGTAGAAACCAAATCAGTAATTAAGGATAATCTTAAAATTAACATTGTGAACCCCACATTCCCAATTTTAGATTAGGATTAATTTTAAAACATGAACTTAAATCTGAATCATCTAAAGGAGTACATTCCATTCTCTCTCACTTCTTTTCATATTTATCTATTTGAAACATACACTTCCCATAAAAATTATGCTTCATTATCTCAGTATCAATTTATCTTACTGCAGAGCAATTAAAATGAACTAAGAACTAAATAAGGCACATTAGAGTCTGTCCAGAACACATCAGATGAACTTGCTCTCTCTTTTCTTTTATCAATTATTTTGGAAGCATGGCGAGCCCACAGCATCATGTTATCCACAGAAGAATTTTAAATTTCAACATGTTTTCTATGCATGCAGCATGTATGCCTATCAACAGTGCATATTTAAGTTGCTGTTAGTATGTGGCAGACTCATTATTATCAGGTGGGATCCCGTTGTATTTTGAATTCTTTATCAAATGGGATGCGAAAGTCTTCCACATCCTCTTCAGGCTTCTGCTTTACACTAGCTAAGTGGCTGTAATTTGTAATCTTTTTAAATACTTTTCTCATCCTTTCACACCCTGCTTAGGAGTCTGATATTATTCTCCTGCTTGGGTGCCATTATCAGGGTAAGAAATTGTTGCTCCATCTACAGTTTTCCCTGTATAATCTACACATACTCTAGCCCAATGTTTAGCTAGGGAAGACATCATGGCTTCACCTCCCTTTTGTCTATTCATACTGTCAGAATGAATGACATCTGTGATATCCTGGACCCCCCTTAATGGGTCTTCCTGTGGGGGAGGTTACTCTTACCACTGCTTTGCCTCCTGTTCTTTTTCTCCTGTCTCTTTCATCAGTCTAACCTGCTTTTGTTTATTCTTAGCCTCTTTCCTGTCACTTCATATTTCTTTGTTCACTTAGTTAAAAAATTAAACATGTTTGTTTATTTATTTATTTCCTTCCAAATGGTTTTCCTTTTGTATGTTTTTTAAGTCTTTCATCAATTAACCCTCCTGTTGTCCTCATTTTCTGTTTACACCCCGTGTCCGTTCAAAATGACCCGTCTTCAATAAACCCCCAATATAAGCAGCTTAATTGAATTTTAAACACCAAATTTCATCTTGCTTGAAGAAACAACTTGTCATTCACAACAAAATGTGGGAATACCT
>JAVQJG010123131.1:0-13810 GCA_036024015.1 Craterocephalus amniculus | reverse complement strand
TGTATATTATACATATATGCATATATTAGATTTTTATGTATCAATAATAATCATACTGATGATGGTAACAATGATAAGGATGCAATTACAATAGTAAAACTAAAATTATACAGTAAATTTTATAATACAGCTAAATATAGCAATGGCAACAAATAAGTAATTACAAAAATAGAGATACTAATAAAATACCAAAAACAATAACAATAACCAACCGCATTGCAGACATTCAAACTTACATGCATTTCTCAGGTCTTGGAATAAAAGCACGGTGCGGTGCATGCAAAGTGCAAGCCGCCGAGGCTTGTGGTCAATCAGCGACCGATGCGCAGTTCCTCTCTTCCCACAAGGCTTTGCAGCAGCTTAGCGGGTCTCAATGCTAAGCTAAGTGTGCTAGTTCAGTTCAGTATGTGATCTGTCACCCTGGAACTGGAAAGGCACGAGCACCACTGGGCTGTACACTCAACCGGAGCACCGTCTTTTCATGGGTAACATCCGATTTTTAAAAATCTAATGAGCAAGGAAACAGGCTCGTTTGATCGCACCGGCATATAAGACGAGGTTTAGATAAAAAGTGAACGGTTAGCTCTAATGTTTCAGCCACGTATTGTCCTTAATGTTAACCAAATACTTATTGTCGTCTGTAAGGCTCGACACATTTTGTCGCGGAGCAGAAAGGGAAGGATTCAGACAGATATATGAGCATTTTAGTCATCACGAACACCTTATCGCACGCGGAAAAGAAAGTTGCAAGCCAGTCGACCTGCTGTAAGTTGATGGTGCATTTAAGGAGCTAACGCTAGCTAGTATAGCTGCATATCAGTTGCATCTATCGTTAGTTAACGTTGAAGTAATTTGGATTATTTTAAATCTAACCTAGTAAGCTGATGTTATAAATGGCTTATGGAAGTAGATACGCTGACTGATGTCTTATAGGTTACGTGGGATCACGTACAAATAAACGCAAATGTTCAGTGGGTTTAAGTTTGAAGCAGTGTTTTCTGGCTAGCAGCACGGCAATCATTAAACATCAACAGAGGTGTCACCCCGCGGTCAATGACTCCAACAATGCACTTCATGGGAGTGTGGAAATTTCACAAACAGTGAATTATTTGGACTCTTTTGATTCATGCAAATATGAATATGCTGTCATGTGAGCGGCTTAGGATCAGTCGCACATTTATTTAGTCACATGAATGCAGGGCTGCCTCGCGCATCAGCATCAAAGCCTTTTAATGCTGAATATGTTTTGGCCCAGATAGTCTAAGAAATAATCTTTCTCCTGCTGACACTGAGGCTGTTTTTCAACCAGTCTTAGCAAATGTAAGTGCCAAGTTATTATCCCAACTCCCCGTGGTAATGCTAAGATGGTCCCAGCCTGTGAAGGGAGCGGATTATGATCGTGGATTTACACACAGAGGAAAATATGAACACCTATTAGAAGGAGCACGGCGCACTGCTCTCAACTGGATTTCTCGCTCATTAACAAGCGGTTCTTGCAATAGTGCTAGTCTGTGTCAGCATGTGTCTAGAAATGATAGGCTGAATGTTTTTTCTTTTGCATATGTGGCATTAACCAAAAATGTTTCCAACAGCTGAAGAGGACCCCCTCATGTGGATTCAGCTTGGCGCTTGTGATGAACGACAGATGCCATGTCCATGCTGCCACGGCTGATATGCAGTCACCATGCCACTGAGAGAAGAATGACATTTGTCTCATTTGAATTCTTGGAGCGCCTTGGGGCAGAGTTGAGGCTTGATTAAAAAGCGGCTGCTTGCTTTGTGCAAATTTGGTCTTTTTTCTCAGTCGGCTCCTTTGCACTGCCACCGGCCAGTTTGCAAACTGTTATGACACAGGAGGCCAACTGATCAACAAGGCACGGACCCTGGCTGTATTGAAGGATTCAGCTTTGCTGTGGCAGTGGGGACTGGACCAGGAGATCAGGCCCACAGTGATACTCATCATGCCGCGGGGACACTAGTCTCCCTGTTTGAGCGCCTTCTGCGTGGCGCTTGTTTTTTCTTTTCTTTTCTTCCCCTGCAATCTCATTGATTTGGATGGTTAAACACAAGGGCTACTTTGAAGGAGACCAACGGTGGTTGTTTTTTGGCAAGAGCTGGCAGACTTCTTGCCAGCTATTACTGATTTAGTAACCCTCTCCACTGCTACTACTGCTGTTGCCCTCCGCTGTCTCCAGAATAGAGAGTGGAAGCTGCAGGCATCAGAGGAGTGGGATTAAACATTCATGCTGGTGTAGTTGCATACTTTCTATCATTTACTTCTGTACTGTGAAGGATTTCATTCCAGTTTCTCTGAGGTTTTTTTTGTTCTCTCTTTGCAAAAAAAAAAAAAACACCAAAAACTTCAGTTCAGACATTTTTTAAGAGGAAAAAAATAAGAAAATTTAAGTCTCTGCAAGAAGCCGCTTCAGAGGAGGATGAAGCTGAGGAAACAGGTGACGGTGTGCGGAGGGGCCATATTCTGTGTGGCTGTGTTTTCTCTCTATCTGATGTTGGATCGGGTCCAACATGACCCTGCAAGGCGACAGAATGGAGGGAACTTTCCACGGGTAAGAACGATTCCTGCTGTCGTGGTGGAGCATATTTTGTGGGAAACACTGCAGTTATTTGTTTTTCTTTTTGAATAATGCACACCAAATCCTAAATGAAATAAACGTCTCTATGTTTCTAATTCCTCATGTCTAATTAGTCATAATCATCCTGCAGGACAAAGCTTTTTTCTTTTCTCTATTTATTTTTCATAATAAAAGAACTTAGAATATGAAGCATCTTTATTTATGTGTCTTTCCAAGAATAATTTCTCCAAAGACAGACCAATGAGATACTCTGGATTTGACTCTTTGCTGAATTGTCTGATTTCTGACATTCTAATAAAGTTGTTCCAACAGGGGAGAATAATGGTTGTATTGAAATGTGTTTTTATCACTGTTTTTGTCTCCCGAAGAGCCAGATCTCAGTCCTGCAGAACCGGATAGAGCAGCTGGAGCAGCTCCTGGAGGAAAACCATCAAATCATCAGCCACATAAAGGACTCGGTGATGGAGCTCACAGACACAGGAGCTGTGTCTCCCAGCGGACACCTGCCATTCAGAAGTGCCAACGGTTCCTGGGTGCTACCCTTTGATGGTCGCCCCACTTTCCTAGCCATCAAGCCCCAGGATTGCCAATTTGCTGCAGGCACCCGTGGTCAAGCAGATGTTCAGGTAAACAAGCGACACTACAAACGCGGTGCTTAGAAAGCCGTAACGCATGTTTTGTCATGGCGACACTGTAGAAGTTAGGATGTTTATTCATTAATTGGCGAATGCTTAATTTTAGATGCTGGATGTGTACTCGCTTCTCAAGTTTGACAACCCGGACGGGGGTGTGTGGAAGCAAGGCTTTGACATCACTTACGAGCCGGACGAGTGGGACAATGAGCCGCTGCAAGTATTTGTTGTCCCTCATTCCCACAATGATCCAGGTGAGTCCTCAGGACTTTGTTGAAAGTTAAAAATATTTAAGTGTAACTTTGATATTAATAGTCTGATCAGACTAATTTTGGAGACGGAACTTAAAGCATGGAAAGCAGATTGTTTCAAGAGGCCCAATGTCAGGTCATGCTTATATAGAGGAAGTCAATCCAGTTGTTTTATGCTTCACCTTAGTGGGAGGGTGGCTGTACGGATGCATGAGGCATTCAGAATTCATCCATTGTCATCATTATCAGCATAATTCTGACATGACTGACTGATCGGCCACAAACAATGGAATTAGGAAGATATGGTATCGGAAAACCGTTGCTATTAATACTGTAGGCTGAGATTTTGTTTTTGACTGACGTTTCCATTAAACTTGTTTACCAGCGTGTGATAAGTGTTTCCTAACTTGACAGTTATTGATATGTTGACATGCTGCACAGACCTGCAAATTGTGTCCGTTAACGATGGGAAAAGGTTTCATTTTGAGTCGCAAAGTTTTCTCTACTAATTTATACTACTACTTTATTTTACATTTAATGTCCAGGACGGTCATTGTTTTGCTCCAGAAATCAAGCAGATGAGTATTTGACAGTTTGTGTGCAGAATGCAGTACACCACATCCATGCGGCATACATCGCTTTCTGAGGGGATTCGCTCTGCTTGAATAAAATATGACTTTATTTTTGACCCGTTGCAGCACTGTTTTTTTATTTGTTTTAATTTAACCTCACTGAGTCCCTTTACCTGTGCTTTTCTCCATGCCTGGCGTGAGCTTTTTGTTTTAGACATGGCTCATTCTGTGCTGGATTGTCAGTGAGCTTCCTCCTCCTGTGTTGTCAGGTTGGATCAAGACTTTTGACAAGTACTTCACAGACCAAACGCAACATATTTTAAACAACATGGTTGTGAAGCTGGCCGAGGATCCTCGCAGGAAGTTCATCTGGTCCGAGATTTCCTTCTTCTCCAAATGGTGGGAGACTGCGGACGTACACAAACAGGAGGCTATGCGAAAGTGAGTCACAGCTTTGCCAATTATCCCCCCAACGCCCCAAAACTTGGAGATTTCTTAGATGTGGACAGGCCCCGAGTGCAGCTTTCTGCACAGCGGGCGGTATCTGCCGGCAGATTGTGCAGGCTCTAAAAATAACTTGTTTTGTGGTTAATGTGACTCTAACACTTTAGGGCTGGATTATCCTCACCTTTCTCTCTTAATCCGTTCTTTTGAACAGGCTGATCCTTGGAGGACAGTTAGAGATTGTGACAGGAGGCTGGGTGATGACGGATGAAGCCAACGCTCACTACTTTGCCATCATAGACCAGCTCATCGAGGGGCATCAGTGGCTGGAGAGAAATCTAGGTACACACAAATCACAACCAACACCTTTTTCAGCCTCTTTCATTTATAATCGGAGGAATAAAGACATGCTTAAGTTGCTCTCCTCCGTCTGGGAAGCTTTAGGACTTTTACCTCCACACCACTAACAGTGCATTAGAATGAAATTGAGGCTTGTCATCCCACATGCGGCAGATGTAGCGTCGCGCTCAGCGGGTGATAAAATGATTTGTAGTACTTTCAGAGTATCCCGCTGTGGAGAGCCATTTCCTAAAAAAAATGCCTTCGGTTCTTTATCCCAGCAAATATCTGAACAATTTGCTTCCTGCTTGCTGTTAAAGGTATAACTCCTCGCAGCGGGTGGGCGGTAGACCCCTTCGGTCACAGTGCCACCATGTCCTATCTGCTGAAGAGGGCCAACCTGACCAGCATGCTCATCCAGAGGGTCCATTACTCCATTAAAAAACATTTTGCCTCCACACGCAGTCTGGAGTTTATGTGGAGGCAGGCTTGGGGTGAGTGTCGTCTGATTTACGCTCATCTTTAAGCTCATTGTCGGATGAGTCATGGAGTCTTCAAACAAAGAGGAGTTCTATCCTCATTATTTCTGAGTGAGTTGAATGTTTGCTAAAGATTTTTTATTTTTTTTGTAGAGAAGACGCGAGCTCAGCGTGCCTAAGATCAATAAACGCTGCTTTTTGTGTCAGGCGCATTTCGATATTTTGAAGCTACTGTCAACAAATGGCTCGCATCAATATTTTCTTCCTTTCCTGCGGTCAGACACCGGCTCGAGCACGGACATGTTTTGCCACATGATGCCGTTTTACAGCTACGATGTGCCGCACACCTGCGGGCCCGATCCCAAGATCTGCTGCCAGTTTGACTTCAAGAGGTTACCGGGAGGTCGGATTAACTGTCCCTGGAAAGTGCCACCTAAAGCTGTGGTAGAGGCCAATGTTGCAGAGAGGTGAGTGTACAGGAGGGGTGGGAGAAAACATACATATCCTGATTTTATGTGAAATGTTTTTTAAATCCATTTTTTTAATAAAAAAATGGATTTAAAAATCAAAAGTAAAAAATTATGATTCCTGATTTAAATAAAAAAAGTTTTTAAATGTATTATTTATTTATTTATTTATATGTTTACTTGTCAGGCATAATGTCAGCAGAATGATGTCTGTCTGCTGTGTTGTGTTCTCCTATTTTAAAACTTGCTGGTTCAGATATATTCCTGCTGAATAAATTTAAAAAACTGACGAACATGTGATAGGTAGTTTTTTTTTTAGGGCAATATGGTTCCTGATTACATTTTTTCACATGGTCTGGGGTTAAAAAAGCAAAATCAATTTTTACTGAAAAAGATTTGAACATAATTACTGCAGACGACCACTTGAACTTTCTTCATAATCCGCCAAATTTTTAATGTAATATCAATTTTCTGTTTTTGATTTGTAGTATTGATGGAGTTATTATAAATTCTTCTATTTGTCCTAATTGTCTCATTACTGATGGGGTCATTATCAATGTAAAGTTTAATTTCATTACTGTATTCTTGTATATAGTCTTCTTTGCTTTTTTATGGTATGGTTAAGTTTTTTCTGTCGGTAGTTGTGTTTTCTTCTTTCTTCGGGAGAACTATAGCTGATCGGGTTCTAAATAATAAAACAATGGATGCCAATTTTTGTGATTAAGTCTAATTTCCGTCAGCAGGCAGGTCATGTGAACATGAGATGAACATGTGCAGCTTCTGTCATGTTAACAGTCAGAACTGCATGTCTAAGACGGGCTGATATGCCCGTTTGACCCACTTTTGACTTTTGAATTTCTGTTTGAATTTGTCTGTTTGCTGTTTTAGTTAACACTAAAGCATTTACTCGGGGGGGATTATCTCTGCAGGGTTAACGATTTATTCCTTTTAGCATGGATTTCGTGTTAACTTCCAGCATTACTGGCGTAGTAGACCGGTCACTGCCGCTGCACCCTTTGTGTTTTCTGTAATGGCTCCTTAATAAACTCAGTTTGAACCAGCGCCAGAGACAACAGCCAGAGCTTGGGAATGAGCCGAGGAAATCAGACACAGTTCTTATAGTCTTGGAGCCACATTAAGAACCTTTTAGAGGATGTATTTCTGTGGAAAACGCCTCCGGGGCCAGTTTGATCTTTCTTTTCTCTGGGCCAAAGTGTTTTTCTAACGGAAGTGGTGTTTTTCAGAGATCCTCACATTTTTTCTCTTCCTCGCAGGGCGCAGCTGCTGCTGGATCAGTACCGCAAAAAGTCCAAACTCTACCGGACCAAGGTGGTTCTCGTCCCCCTGGGAGACGACTTCCGCTACGATAAGGCCCTGGAGTGGGATCAGCAGTACATCAATTACCAGAAGCTGTTTGACTACATGAATTCTCATCCCGAGCTTCACGTTCAGGTGAACAAAGCATTCGTCAGCCGTCACACGAATCTTGTCGCCAAATATTTTTAAGTCTTTGCGCTTTGTTGGATTGTTTTCTTGCATCTCTGTGTGAAGAACCAGAGGATGAATTATGCAGGAGTGTTTTAACTTGCTGACAGAACAAAGAATCTGTCAGGACTTGATGTCTGCTTCAGAAGGAGCCGTGTAAGGCAAAAGATGCAGGCCTGCATTATATCCAAATACTTGATTCCTGCTGTTCAGCTGTGTTTGAATTGGAACTTTTCTCTTTTTATTTTTAATCCTGCTGTCATGTTTCCTGCAGGCTCAGTTCGGGACCCTCACTGACTACTTCAGCGCTGTGCACAAAGCAAATGGAGTGCCTCTAGGATCCAGACTCCCTGACTTTCCCATCCTTAGTGGAGATTTCTTTGCCTACGCAGACCGCGAAGACCACTACTGGACTGGCTATTTCACCTCACGTCCTTTTTACAAAAGCCTGGACCGAGTGATCGAGTCGCATCTCAGGTGGGGCTGATTGAATAACGCATCTCTGATAAGCAACCAGGACGAGCGTTGGTTGAAAACTTTCTGTGAACTCTGTGAATGCTTTCCTCCCGATTCGATTCCTTTACGATTGTTTTGGGTGCCGAATCAATTTAAATCGTGATTCTCAGGGTTCTTTGATATTGCAGATTTTTGTGTAAAAAAAAAACAAAAACAAAACAAATTACAAAAAAAATTTACAAAAAATAAATAAAAATAATTTTAAAAAAATTCAATTTTTAAAAATATATATTTCCGCATGTATTTGAATAAAAAATAGATTTTAAAATTGTGAAATAAAAATCCTGAAACTCAATTTTTCGCTTCAATTTTCCCGAACCTTACAACAACCTCATCCGGCACACAGATTATTGGTCCAGTCCACTTTAGAAGAAAGACTTGTTTCCTGCTGTTACTTTAAAATTTACTTATGCAACTAAATAGGAAGTTTAAGTTCTTTCCAGCAGAGGAGCTTTTTCTCTTGGTCATATCTTTTTAATTTGTCATGAAAACACAAGCAAACTTGATGTGAGAAATTTTTGTACATTATTTACTGCATGTCCCACTTCATAGCTTTATTTAAAACTACATGTTTAGTTCTGACCAAAGATGTGCTCATGGTTTTTCAGGGGGGCGGAGATCCTCTACAGCCTGGCGGTTGCGAGCGCTCGCCATGCGGGCATGGAGGGACGCTACCCGGTCTCAGACTACGCCTTGCTGGTCGACGCGAGGCGCTCGGTCGGTCTCTTCCAGCACCACGACGCCATCACCGGCACTGCCAAGGAGAACGTCGTCATCGACTACGGCACCAAGTAAGAACCTGACTTATCAGCAGGATGTTCCAACGCAGGTTCATGTTGTTTTAAGTCGCACTGGGATAAACTGGAACTCTTTTAATCCCAGTCATGTGTCAGTTTAATTCTGCAAATAACAGCGTGTCTGCTGCGACTGCCGCTGCGAGTTTTTCACTCCTCCTCCTCCTCTGCAGATTACTGCGTTCGCTCATCGGTTTGAAGAGGGTAATCATCAACGCCGCTCATTTCCTGGTGATGAAAAATAAAGAGTTTTATCGCTTTTACCAAACGGAGCCCTTCCTGGAAACGGTGAGCAGGAGCACGGCTGGATAATTCTGCCGTTGTGTTAACAGAATGTGCAAAGACCCCCCATGTATCGTTTGATTTATCAAATATTCTGTTTTCTCACGGCGTTATATTTGACTTTTTCTAGGACGACAGGCGAGCTACTCAGGATTCTCTGCCTCAGCGCACTTTAATCGAGCTTGACCCAGCAGGGCCGAGGTATTATCTTCATCCCCTCGCACCTTTCATCTCCTCCAGCCATCCTGTGCTCGTGATTACTTTCCCTTTCTCCATCAGGTACCTGGTTCTGTTCAATCCCGTGGAGCAGGAGCGGCTGTGTGTGGTGACGGTGCTGGTCAACACGCTCAGGGTGCGGGTGCTCACCGAGGACGGGCAGACTCTCCCCGTGCAGCTGAGCGCTCAGTGGAGCTCTGCTACCCAAATGAGCGCAGAGGTATTCGAGGTGAGATGATAAATTCATTCTGCCGCTGGTTTCTGCAGAGCTCCGAGCGCTGCAGCCACAGTTCACTGCACCCACTCAGCTTTCCGACAGGCCAACAAACCCAGTGCAAAGTCATTATGTTTATGGACTTCACTTGGAAAAGAGGCAGAAAAACATGTAGTTAAGATAGATTGTTGGCTGGTAATGCTTGTAGTGTAAATAAAACAGAAAAAATGAAGGAAACACGTGGCTGAGATGCATTAGTTTTGCTTTCTCCAAGATTTAAAGTCCACATTTGTCTGCGCTGCCCTCTTTTTATCAGAACATGTTCCCTTTGAGGGAGGCTGGTAGTTTGAGGAAGACAAGATTTAAGAATTTCATATGGTGAAGCAGGCATCATAAAAAGATAATTTAGCCTTTAGAACAAGTTTCTGCTTTGACATCTACGGCTTCCCAGCACTTTAACAGGTCTATTTTTCTGTTCTTTAAAGGAGAAATTGGTTCAGATCTTTAAATGACAGCACTTTTAAAAGCATTTGCTCCACCGTGACTTTGTTTTTATTTGCGTTAGCCAAAATAAAATGTGCCAACCGCAGAAAGAGCCCCGATTAAATGTAACACAAACAGTCTAATTAACAGCGTCTTTGTTCACATTTTAACTGCGGCGCTGCTGTTTATGTTTAATTGCTTTTACTTTAATGGCTGCCTGCTGGTCAGCAGCCGCCGCTCTAATTAAAGAGGAAAATGAATCCTGCTTCTGGTTTCCGCTCCAGTCTTTGAGTTTGTTTTTCTGTCCAGGCGACCTTCATGGTTCGCCTGCCGCCGCTCGGCCTCGCCGTCTTCCATCTGTACGACTCTGCCGACTCCCCGATGACGCTCCGATCCGACACGCTGATGAGGCTCCCCGGTCGGGCGGTCAGCGATCAGTCCACGGACCCACTTCCTGTCCGCTCTCAGCTGGCCGACTCGCAGACCTTCTACATCAGCAGCCAGTTTCTGACGCTGGGTTTCTCTGGAAGCACCGGCCTGCTGGAGGTTTGCATGTTATCTGTTTTACTAATATGCTTTAACTCTGATGTTTCTGTAGAAGAAGCAAAAAGGGGGATTTTCTTTTTAATGAAAATCCCCCCTTTCTTCAGCGGCTTGTCTCCTGTCTTCTGAAACAATCTTTCATCTCTTGTCTTTTCGTGATTTCCTTTTTTAACCCGTTGACCTCTCATTTTCTCTGCCTTTGTGCTGCTTCTTCATCTGCAGAGTATCAAGCGAAAGGATGATCCTCAGGAAGTGAAGGTTCAGATGCAGTTTGTGGTTTACGGCACGCGCCCCTCCAAAGACAAAAGCGGCGCCTACCTCTTCCTGCCGGATGGAAAAGCGAAGGTATTCTCTCTGCTGCATCTCCGTTGCCTCTCAGGCGCCTTTTGATAGTTTCTCCCTCGGGTACCGCGCCATTGTACCCGGCTGGGGGAGCCAGAGGCAGGAATGCAGGCATGCTGGGTGTCGCTTCATTTTTACTGGATTCAGAAAATAAAGCATAAAGGTCCTGCTCTGTATCTGGATCCATTTTTAGCGTCTCTCTTGCTGATGAGTGCTCTCTGTCTCCGTCTGCTTTCAGCCGTACAACCAGAAAGAGCCACCTGTGGTGCGCATCGTTGAAGGGCCTCTCTTCTCCGAGGTGGTGGCACATTACCAGCACTTCCAGCAGATCATCCGCATACACAATGTGCCAGGTAATAAAACACACAAAACGGCACGTGTAATCAGCTTCGCTTAAGCTTTTCATATTAGAAGAAACCAGCTGGTGCAATATGGCAACAGCCGGCGTGTTGGCAGCGACGCTTTATATGGAAAAAGGTTTTTTCTCGTTCTCTCTCTGACCTAGGGTTGGATAGTCTGTCTGTTGACATCACGATAACGGTGGACATCAGAGATCAGACTAATAAGGAGCTGGCTATGCGACTCGTCACCGACATCCAGAGCGGAGACGTCTTCTACACCGACCTCAATGCCTTCCAGGTCGGTGGAGCTGAGAGGCGAAGGGAGCATAAACAGGTTTTTCCTTTATTTGGTGCCAGAGTGAAACTGGTTTTCTCATCTGGTTTTGTAGATCCAGCCGCGGCGGTACTACCAGAAGCTTCCTCTGCAGGCCAACTTCTACCCCATGCCCAGCCAGGCGTACATCCAGGACAGCTACCACCGGCTCACGCTGCACACGGCGCAGGCTCTGGGGGTCACCAGCCTGGAGAGCGGTGTGTTAACGCTGCAGCTTTTCCCTCTTCTTTCTCATCTCGTTGGGCGTTATGAAATTAGGGCAATAATTTTTCATCAGAATCAAGATTCTGAATTGTTTAGAAATTTCCAAGAATCAATGTTTTAGTTTTTAAAAAAGACTTAAAAATGATTGTTGGACTACTTTCAAAGCTACTTTTAAGTGACAAAGATGTGAAAATTTAAACCATTTTTGGATAGAAAAGAGAAATCAGTTTTCTTTTAACTAATGAAACAGTTCCTCAGAAATCTTTCTGGCTTACAGAGGATTGTAGTTAATTAGCACCTTTTGTTTTTAAAGAGGATTGAATGTGAATTAAGATCAGTTTGAATCGATACAGAATCGAATCGGAATCAAATTGAATCGTGAGTTGCTGCAAGATTCCCATCCCTCTTAGAAATGCAGCGGATTTTCCTTTGTTTACCTGTTTTGAATTTTTTTGGTGCTAATATTGAAGCACTTATCCCTCCCTCAAGTGGTTCTTTAAGAGCAAAACAATCATGGCCTCATGTTTGTGCAGCGACTTAATCCTTTTATCAGCGTTCTGTGGATACTGCGAGGCTTGTAGATGATGGATAGATCAAAGTGTTTATGTTTATCGACTCATGTTTAAAGTTCAATATGCCGGCTTTGCTTCATGTTGTTCCTGCTTCTCCTTCCTTCAGGCCAGCTCGAAGTGATTATGGACCGGCGACTGATGCAGGATGATAACCGGGGACTGGGTCAGGGTCTGAAAGACAACAAGAAGACAGCCAACCGCTTCCGCCTGCTGCTGGAGAGGCGATCCAGCAATAACAAGGTTAGCACCGCCACGGCAAACTTTGCTCGATAAATATTTAAATTCCAGCACGTCGCGGCCGATTCATCACTGAATGACTTTGTTTCTGAAAGAGACATAGATGAGCTCTTCTTTCAGTTATCAATAACACCTTTTCCTCATATTTCCCCCTTCCCCCCCCAGCCCTCATTACCACCCCATCTGTCTTTTTGCTATCCTCGCCACTTGCTAATTTTGTTTTCCCCTCTCTTTCTTTTTTCCGCTCCATTACCCTCAGCATGATGGCTTCTTTGCCAAACTTGCGTCCTTGTTTCATTCTTTCATCTCTCAAATCTTGAGTGACGGAGTTCGCGAGGTAACGTTGCCTTGGCAACAGTGAGGATGCTTTTTAAAATCTGCATCTTAGCTGAACCCGTAGCTGTAGCTCCAGTTGTCTCACCCCCCTCGTAGCCGTAGCCAAGCGTCCTCTTTGTGACAGCACAATGGAGGGAAACTAATTACAACATTTATCAAGTAAATTAATTCACATTGGCAGCGGATGGAAGACGCTGGTTAGAGTTTTATCTTCCAGCTGCTGATGGAGCTGCGGATGAAACGCTGCTTTTCCTGTTGCAGCACTTACTATCTGAAACAGAGCAATACTCCAAATTTGAAATTTGACATCACAAGGGTGTGATTAGTCCCATATCTGCCAGGACTAGAATTAGAACTTTACCTCCCACCCTGACAGAGTAATTATAGCCTGTTGGTCGTGTAGTAGCACCAGAGTATCATTAGAGGTGAGTCACTGATGCTCTAATGATTTAACTGTTGAATAAATCCGTCTCTGCTCTCATCCAGATGATGGACAGCGCAACAACTAGCTTCCCCTCCATCGTCAGTCACATGACCAACGCCTTCCTGAACCATGACGTCCTGCCGCTGCCCGTTCTGCCCAAAAGACGAGGAGTGCCCCCGCTTAAGACCTTCTCTCCGTTGAAGTCCATCCTTCCATGCGACTTCCACCTGCTGAACCTGCGCAGCATCCAGAACCCGGTAAACGGGTGAACCCCGAGCACATTTTAATAAAAGACAGCACACATTCTAGCTTAACTCATTCTAGGTTATGTATTTGTCTGTTTGCATGAGCAGCAGGACCCCCTGTCTCCGTCTCCGTACACGGCCTTGATGCTCCACCGTCTGGCGCTGGACTGCGGCTTCGAGGCTCAGAGCCTCGGCTTCAACTGCACATCCACACAAGGACAGGTCAGCGCAGAAACCCAAAACACAAAAATACACTAAAAAGAGACTCAATGTTTCTTCACAATGCTTGGAGGCAGTTATTTGGACAGTTTAAGTGATAAATTTTGGATTTTAGATAATAAATCACTTAACTCTTTCCCCGCCAGAGAATTCTGGATAAGTTGCCAGCCAGCGCCAGCCTTTTTGATCAAATCCACTAATCTTTGAAGGGCTACTGATAATGTTGTGTTTGGAGTTTCTAAACA
>JAVQJG010123128.1:0-17396 GCA_036024015.1 Craterocephalus amniculus | reverse complement strand
CTATCTATCTATCTATCTATCTATCTATCTATCTATCTATCTATCTATCTATCTATCTATCTATCTATCTATCTATCTATCTATCTATCTATGATGATATGCCATGGGGCTGCTGAGACAATCTAGTTGTGTCCTTATAAATAGTAACCCTGAAAGATTCACAGTCTCTGTAAAATCTCAGACACTTGGCTGAGACTAAAAACTCCAAACACTAGTCTTTAGATGTGAGCTGATTGTTTTCCAAGAGTCTTTTCCAAATCTTTTCGAAGTCTTCTGGCATAAGCCCGGCATAAGATGGTGACAGTAAGAACCTCCCAACGAGCCTCAGTTCAGCTCTTCAGAAACCTACGGGGAGGGGCCATCCACTTATTTTACAGTCAGCGGTTACATCTGGTTCTCAGTCGCTGATGACCACACCTGCTCCTCATTTGTCATCAGTCTCCTGGCGTCTCATATAACCGACTTCCTTTGGTCTCTGCCAGGTCATGTGTGTCACTATTTTTGTCATTTGGTTAACTGAGTTTTTGATTCTGCCTTCATGTTATTCTAGTCCTTGTTCATACATAATAAAGCCTTAGTTTAAAAGTTTTATCTCAGCAGCTTTCTTCTGCCTCATGGTCCTGAGTTTGGATCCTTTTTTGTCACTCCTCAACACCATAGATCTCAACAATCTGACCATTTTACTGATGTTACGACCCTTGACACTCTTGAATCTTTGCAACCAGTTTCTACTTTTTTAAAAGACATTTTTTTTACATTTCATTTATTGAATCTATATAAAATGCCAACATTGACACATTTAATTGTTTTTTGCACTAACAAAGAGATTCTAAAACAACAATTTGCTAAAAACTTGGAGAATCTCAGCATGGTGTGCTGTATGTCGTGAACCCTATAATAATGTAATCATTGTATCTCATATATTCATATTCTGAGAACCTTTGAACCACTTATCAGTAAAAACGTGGCTTGATAACCTGATTGTGCACGATCTGATCCTCATTTTCTGCCCCCTGGTGGATACAAAAATGCACTACAACAATTTTGAGATCACAGGATATTAAATTAAAATAAAATTTTAAAAGTATTTCTGTTTTTCATTTTAATAACTTGAAAAGACTTCAGTTGCAAAAAATGTAAATTTTCTCCCTATTTTCCTAGGGTCAGACTTTCAAGGATTAGAAATATTTAAGAAACTGGACCAGTGGAGGACGAATGAAGAAGTGTTGGGTCTAAAAACAGCAGATGAACAGAACATGAAAGAGATGTCCTGAGAAATGGGAACAGATTCAACAAAGACCTGTCACAGGACACATCTGGACCTTCAGGTCACTCGTCTGCTGCTGGCTAAAGCTTCATCAGAAAAGGTCTCCATGGCTACCACCAAGGAACAAGAAAGCTTGCGTGATGAAGAAAATGAGGTAGACTCTTCTGCAACTCCTGTAACTTTAAATGTGTAATAAACCAAAGAGAGGGTAAGATGTAATTTTTTTGGAGCCTATTTATATGATGGCTCTGCTTGCTCTCTGTGAATGAGAGTGTGTTTTCTCAGCTCCGGTCCAGTAATGTCTGACAAATTTAAATACGTTTTACATGCAGTCTGGGCAGATGATTGACAAATCCAGCAATGTGACCCACTCTGCATCATGTGGTGACCCAAAACCTGGGCAAAATACATTCTAAATTTCATCTCAGTCTTGAGCATTAACATACTGGGAGTAGATTTCTTCAGGTTTGGCTGTAAAATTACTCTTTTTTAGCCGCTCAGAAAAATAAGTCCAGAAATAAATCCTTTTAAAAGTAGCCCCAGCTGTTGAAGCAACGGACATTGCAGATCCACTTCTGCTGATTAAACCAGCTGTGTATGCCCTGCACGCAAGCCCACCAGTCAGGGGAAAGGGAGCAACATTCTCATGGTAATGTAATCAGAGAGCTTTGGGTGTATGAGCAGCAGGTAAAGCTGTGCCTCTGTTGGATCTCCTCGTCTTTGCCGCTTCAGCAGCAGGTAATGACCATGTGTTTATTTCACATAATCAGATTCCCGGTGAAAGTTTATTTTGTGGGGGGGGGGGACTAAAATTACTTTGTGTTCTCCTCTCATTATAAATCCATCAGTCCTTTTAATTTGACTTTTTTTAAAATTGCTTTCATACTTTTTTACCTGAGAAAATGCATAAAAACTGCATGCCGACCTGTCTCGTACGAACTCAGACATGTTGGTGGAAACAAGGCCCATCACACCATAAAAATCAAAAAACAAAACAGCAACAAAACACAAAAACAAAAAAATCCCCCAAAAACAAAATAAACAAATAAACAAAAAAAATTGAATGAAAGCATTTGACAAACAAAAATAAGCTGTTAACTTGGTCTTCAAATCTGAAGTTTAATTATTTGAGAATCCATCTTCCTCTTCCAGGCTCTCCTACAGAACCTTGGCGCCGGATACCACAGCATACCTTCAGAGGCCCTCACCTCAGTGGGGTTGGACCTACTTTGGCATCAGTGAGAGATCTAATCAATATAAGGCATGATGTCATTCATGATGTCATGGCTGATTCGTGTCATTTTGTGCTTTTAGAGACCAGCGTTGGAGTTAAGGTTACACACGAGAACTTAATTTTTTCCCTCCCTGATTAATGCAGCTTTAAGAGGGAAAAAAAATGAAAACAGTGTTTATTTTTAGATATGGGAAGCAAAAGAAGGAGCCCCGACTTCTGGGCTCAGAGCTTTCAGAACTGAAAGCCAGAGACAGACACGTGCAATGAGACAAACGTTGCTCTTCTTTCTCTTACCCACGCTTGTCTTTTCCTGGAAGTCAACAGGAGAGAAAATCACCCATTAGTGAGAGGACAAACAACAGTAAAGGGCAGGTGATGTGTATAAATAAGTAATGAAACCACAGCAAATACTGTATGTTTAGAAGTTTCCTCTGCTTCAAAGAAGCATAGCACAAGTTGTACCTTTATTCCAAAAACCCTCTGGTGACAGGTATTAGTGACACCAATGCTGTGTACGTGCACAGGCCGCTTCCACTTCGACTACATTGGTCTTTGTTTACTTGCACCGCACTCCCGGAGTTAGATATACAATAAAAAAATAAAGCAAAGCATAGGTGATATTCGGTTAGCCGAATCCTGATAAAGGCCACGAGCCCTTATTAGCTTAGATGCTAACGGTAGGGTTAGTGTAACATGCTAAAATTGTAGCATTGCAATATTTACTAAGATAATTTCCGTCACACATATTACATTTACCTCTTCAGTGAGCAGGAAGCCGGTTGAGGTTCCTGTTTTATTCCCAGAGCAGATCAGAGCTCCCTCTGATGTTTACGGCTCATCCTACACATCAGACTATTGTATGAGGAGGATGGGGAAGAAAATAATAGTATTTAGCATTTAAACTTGTGCAATGCTCCTTTAAGAACTGATTTGAAAAGATTTGACGCGTAAGATGCTGACCAGCTAAAAAGCTACGAACGCTTACTTTTCTTACAGTGTTCTCTATCTGCTCAGACTTTCACTGGACCCACTTATTTTTATTGCTCCACTCAAAAAGTGAATCAGCCGCCCTTATCAAGGAAAGGGTTTGGCATCTCACCCTTTTGACAAGTATTCTTGTTCGGTAACTAAGTGGCAGGAACCAGCCAAATAAATTAGATTCGAAGTATCCCAACATGTCTGTGCTCAGCGCTACGCTCTTATAGCCAAATAAAAGAACTGCCCCTCTGCTGTCCTCGCCTCTTAATCATTTGTTTTTTCTTTCCAGAGCTAGACTGAAAGATTGTGCAGCTTAAGTGCATTTGTGCTCCCCAATGCCTGTTCAAAAATGGCTGTTTTTCCTTTTTCCCCTCTTCCTCCGTCTTGCTTTTGTCTTGTTTTATCTGATTGATCCATGGACGCTGGAGAATGTGTGTGTGTGTGCTTCTTTCAATACTGTTCTATAAACGTAGACATAATAGTTTGAGTATAGGTCTACTCTGGGGAGTTGCTCTGTTTTCTAGTAGTAAACAGAAATCAATATCACCAAGTGCCTCAAATGCCTTTTCGCCCAAATGGCCAGGTGTGTTCTGGGGCCTGTTCCAGAAAGCGGGTTACGTTGAAACTCCGAGTAGGTTAACCCAGAGCTGGTGGATACTCGGAAATATCTGTTTCAGAAAGTGAGGTAAGTCTAAAACTGTGTCTGTAACCATGGTAACTGACTGTGAAGGGAGTTTCTCAAGGTCAGGCGTCACTTGACACCAACATCAGTCAAAGTCTGGTCATACTGTGATCAACGTGTCGAAGGCAGAAGAAAAAGGCAATAAAGCCAGTAAATGTTTCTGATGGAAATAAATAATTCTCTTTTATAAAAATGTTTTTATATTTATTTTTTTATTTAGCATAGAGATCTTGAGTCTCTGTATACATACCGAGCTATTGCAGAACACTGCTGCACTGACATAAAGTCTTTTTGTTTTTTTTAGGGTTTTTATTGTTATTTGAACAGAACTTATCAAACTGAATTTCCTCGCAGGGATAAATAAAGTTATCTTTGAAAATGACTTGGAAATTAATATCACCCCATCCTATACCCTTTTCATAGCTTTTCATTATGTGAGTTAAATGTTCAGTTTTTTGGCTGAAAGTAAAAAAAAAAAAAAACCACACACAATAACATGACCAAAGAAATGATCCAGTAAAACCAATAATCATTTAGGGTATGTTGTGGGGAAAAGGGTCGGGACTTGCTAAGTATTTCAGGCCGGTAACAGCTTTTAAACGTGATAGGTGCATACGGTTTTTGCTGTTCAGTGCCCCCAGAGTATATTTACCTTTAAGGACAATAATGAAAACAAATTTTTCTTTTTACTTTAAAAATTACAGACGAGCCTCTTGATACCATTTTTGGGTAATGTGACATGGTTGTTCGCACTCAAAGTCCCCCGCTCCCCTCCACCTTACTGTGAAGGTGTGGCCTTTGGTGTCACAGATCAGTACGGAGGAAAGGCTTCAGGGGTTTCATCAGCACAGGTGGCAGATATAACAAAGCACGCCTCACCTCTTTTGGAATATGTTGGAGTAAAGCTGCCACCAACTAAAACTAGTTGGTTTGGTTCGGTTAAAATGTGCAGGGACCAACACAAAGTGTCCTCAAACTCGTTTTTTGAGAATCGGCTGGGCAGAAACAGAGTTTAAACATGAACTGATTTGGAGAGAAAGTGACGTCTGATTCAACGATCCACAGATGAGAATATGAAGCCAGGCAGCTCATTCTCCAACTTTTTCCGGAAAAGATAAAGTTGAGTACGCTCCTCCCATCAAATTCCAAATGTTCACAGACTTTTGATAAAATATTTGGTCAATAAGAACAAGCTTGTCAATTAAAGATTAAGGAATACATTACAGATTCAGGTTTTTGCTTCTTTTTGTAGAAACCCAGCATTTCTTGAGAAAACTTTCTCACATCCCCATTTTAATTTTCCCCCTCTCTTTGCATCTGACCTGGCATATTTGTGTTTCAAACACTAAACATGAGGAAAAGGTTGATGAGAGAGAGGTCTACTGGCAAGAGGTAACAAAATGAGACATTTATGCTCTAGAGCCATCATTTTTAAAGGTCAGCTGAATATTATGTCTGGCACAGTTGCAAAATGAATCTTTTCTTTAGCTAAAACTAACCTCTTTGTTTATAAAACTGTCTTTGTGACTAAATGTTTTATTCCTTCTCCAGCCATTTTAGGACAACTTGCCCCAATGTTTAGCTGTGCAGCAGAATAATTTAATAAGATTAACATGTTTAAGTAAAACAAGCAAAAGGATGTTTAAGGTGCTTGAGCTCGAGCTGAAGAATGATTCTAAACCTGGAGGGAAGTAACCATCCTTTTCTGTTTGAGAGCCATGGCCTCAGACTTGGAGGGGCTGACTTTCATCCGGACTGCTTCAAACCCAGCCCTGTGTGTGTGCCTGGAAGATTTTAGCCTGAGGAACACAACACAAGGAAGCATGGATGCATCCTGAGATTCCCGAACCAGACACCCTCCTCTTCTTGACGATGTGCCAACATCCTGTCCATGAATGCTGCAAACAGGACAAGTGAAGGAGAAGTAGGGATGCATTGTGAAGAAGTTCAGCTACATACCAGAACATGGACGCTCTTGCTTTAGATACACAGGAACCTAAAACAAGCCTAGTAGTCGTTTGACTACATTTAATAGGAGCATAAATGAGGTTTGATCATTTGATAGCCAGAGTAAACTTCCTCTGTCTACCATCCCAGTGTGCCCATTATTCTCTATCCAATGCAACGGTGACATCGTGGATACAAGCAGCTGAACTGAGCTTCCTCCAGAAGAAGGTCAGGTTCGTGTCAGTATAAGCTGACCTTAACCCTCAGTATAAAGCGGCCTTCAGCCTGACAGTTGAGGTGAAGAGCTCACATTTCTGAAGGGAGCACCTGGAAAACCCGAGGAGGAGCTAAAAAGTGTTACTGGCAAGAGGCATCTCTGAGTCGCCCCCTGGACCTGTCACCTTTGGGACCCAAACTTGTTTAGCAGGAGAAAATGGCTGGATGGACAGATAGGATATAAAAACTGTCAACTGCAAGCAAACGTTAACAGGTCTGAACATTTCTCCATCTGAACTCTCATCAGCTGCAGCACATCAGCAGAGAGTCTTACATTTTGGGGAAAAAGCCCATATCCAGTGTTAAAAATGAGCATGTGCTGCTGTCCATCTAAAGTACACTGCTTCCCACTATCTTAATTGCCTCCCATGTGATGAACTGAACTGAAAATAAATTGAACTAGAAGTGTAATCCAACTCTGGAAAAGGGGGATGTTTTTTAACAACTTTGTTTTTTTAATTTAGGGATGGATAACTTAAAAGAAGCTTATTAGTGAGGCTGCCAATGTGAAATTAGAATCCTAAATATCTGTAATTGCTGCACAGTGTGCTTCACTGATGCAAGGTTGACTCTGAGTTTTAAAGTAAAATAAATTATTGGTTCACCGAGGAATCTTTCACTTCTAGTTTGACATCAAATGGACAAAAAAATTAATAAATTACTTAGCAATATTATACAAGTATGGCTTTGAGTTGGCTATGGATTCAAATGATTTAAAAAGTAAGATAAACTAAAGAAATTCCACTCAATATCGTTTTATACAATACGACTTTATATATAATTCACTTTAAACACAAGGTTGACCAAAGTGCCACAATGTGCTGAAACAAAACAAAAACAAAATAAATAACATATAAAAAAACATTAAGATTTAACATACAGTCGGATTTAACAAAATAATTCAAATCAACTAAAATCAATAAAACTGAAATCATATCAAAGTGTCAACCAGTCACAAAGGAAATAAATTGCTTTTGCGTTTTGGTGATGATATTTTAGAGAAACAAAATGTATTTTTGCCATGTGTTGCAGAGGAGCCTACGTGATTTCCTCATGTGGCAAAGCCGACAGCAGCTGAGCTGTTAACTCCAACTTGGTTTTTAGCACAAGAGGAACTGAAGCTCCTGCTGTCAATATGGTTTAATTGAAGCAAGATCCCAGGACATGAGAATGATGTGTGATAACAAAATGTTCAGGGAAAGAACTGTCTGGCATCTTGCTTGCCAGTACAGCCGAAGTGGTGAAGGCATGCCTGTCCAGGCAGTCTGAGATGAGCCTGCAAATTACACACTCAATTAAACAACTTTCAGGAGAATGAGCAAAAGGAGAGAGCTTGTATGGGAGTAAACAGCTTGTTATTCAGGTTTTTAGAGATACACGAAATGTGTTAAAACGGTACATTTTTACACGGTTAACCAGTAGTGCGAATCTGCTGTGACTGAAGCAATAATGTTCAGTTAAACGCTGTTTGCTGAGTGACACAGTCTGATCCACACCGTGACAGTTTATCTTTCACTCAGAGATGAGACATGTCATTGACATTTAAAATGTTAAAAAAAAATAAATAAATAAATAAATGTTTCTTCTTAAGGCCACGTCATTGTCTGTTATTTGAAGATAATCACTTTCTAAGAACCAGAGAAGAAATCCAACCCAACGTCATAGAACAGAGTCCTTTGATGTGTGTTCATAGACAGGGTTTCTGCCTTGTTTTTGTGCCAAAGTTAGACATAAAAATGACATGTTTAGGGTTTAATTTAAATACATGTCCCACATGGTAACAGTTTAGTAAGAAATAACTGCTCGAACAAGAAGAAGGGCAAAGTAAAGCTTCAACTTTAAGTAAAGCTTTAAGTAAAGCTTTTTTTGTGCAGCATTGTGACCGTTTTCGACATGATCTCATGTCTTTGCATAGTAAATGTACACTGCTTCACGTGCATTTTGCATGAAATTTGTATGCAGTTTAACCTTTTTATATTTATTGATGTTATAATGACACACCTTGGTATTAGGGCTAAAGCACAAGGCAGGGTATCAGTAAATGGGGTCGATTCACACAACAAAAAAATAACTCAAAGAAGTAACTTTGTTGTCATCATTATTATTACATTAACTGTGAGAGTAAAAAGGAGAAATAATACTTCTCTAAATTTAGCTTCTCCAGACTGAAATATAAAATTCTGCTCCTTCCATAAAGCGCTCAGTGACCCAGCTCTGTTGTCTCAAAGATCTCATAGTTGAACATTTTCCCAGCAAACCGCTTCACTCTCAGACTGCAGGTTTATTTGTGGTTTCTTAAGTTTCTAAAAGTAGAAAAGGAGGCAGAACCCTCTCTGTGGAACTCGTTTGGGTTGAGGAAGCAGACAACTTTATACCTTTTAAGATGAGGCTTCAAACTTTTCTTTGGAATAAAGGTTATAATTAAGCCTCGCTTATTGACCCTTGGCCATCCCTTTAGTTTCGCTGCTTTAGACTCGTACTGCTGGAGAACGTTTTACGAGTGCGTCCCTCCCTTTTTCTCTCTTTACCTCTCTTTTCTTGATAAATAAGTATGTTTGTGTTTCCCTTTTCTTTCTCAGCAGGTATCCCTTGCTTAGAGACATGGTGCTCACTAACCCGCTCTGTCCTCTTTATCCCCGGCCAGTTTGGATGATAGACGGCCATCGTTTTGAGTCTGGTTCTGTTTGAAGTGTTTTCAGGAGGCGTCACTCACCGTCCCATGCATGCTCAGGATGGAGGGATGAATCAATCTGTTGGTTTCATTAGCTAGACAATTAATTGGTTCATATGAACACAGTTATTATAAAATTGACTAATGTGAATTATGGTAATTATAACTGGACTGAATTTCTTTTTCAAAGTGATGACCCATAACTAACTGGGTACCCTGCCCATCCCGTGTCATTCTCCATCCATCCGTTGTCCATACCTTTTCATTTTTATACAGGGTCACAGGGTGCAGAGCACTGGTGTCTGTTCCAGCAGCCACAAGGTAAGAGACAGGATACACCCTGGACAGGTCGTCAGACCAGACATCTTCCTAATACAGAAACACCAGAATACCTGAAGAGAAGCCACACATACACAAGGAGACCATGCAAAGTCCACACAGAAAGGCCCCAGTCTGGGTTCACAGCAGAAACTGTCTTGCTCTGAGGCATTGATTTCATAATACTGAATTCTGTTTTTATGTCAGATAACTTTTTAAAAGTTCTGTAAACTAAAATATTCTGATATACCTCAACATACGTTAAGTGTGTTTTAAACCTCAGTGCTTCTGCCCTTTTTGGATGGCGAGGTGACATTTATAATGTGCATTCCTGCTGCCCTGCGGGGTCCTGAGGCTGGGAAACGACACTTCATGGCTGTGTCCACACCACCCCCTAACCCCTCATTCACCACATGGGGCTGTGCTCTGCTCAGTCTCTTGGCGATTAGGACACAAAGCTGCTATTTTCTCCCACTGCTGATCTTGCAGCTGTCACCATGGCAACCATGACGCGTGTGAAGATGTGATTCCAATTGAAGTACAAACTAATGTTAAAATATTTTATGTCCTCAGTTAAATTGTATTTAATTTTTTCGTTGTTTCAGATATATTCACAGAAAAATGGTCTATAGGTTTTTTTTTTACCTGCTTTGATGTTCATGGCTCTTCTAACTTGATGCAACATATTCAGTCTTGGAAGGTGCCAGTTTTAAATTTTATAATCTTCTTACAGCAGATAAAAAGACAGATGGGGGAATGGCGATTGTTGCATTAGCTACACACCATCTAAGTGAATAAAGCTCCTGCCTACAATCCATTCTAGTCCATTGACCCGTCTGGTGTCCCTCAATGCTCACTCTTAGGGAACATCACTTTGCAGCAGCATTTTACTTTACAACCTGGGGTGCACATATCTGCTCCTCCAGAGCAAGTACCCTGCAACTTTTAGATGTATTACTTCTCTAACACACCGAATCACATAAATTGCTCGTTAGCAGGCCTGCAGAGCTGAATGGCATGCTAAGAGGTAAATCAGCCATTTCATTCAGCTGTGCTGGAGAAGGAACATTTAAAAGTTGCAGGGTACTTGCTCTGGAGGAGCAGATATGTGCACCTCTGTTTACAGCACAGAATCACATTCTAGCTGGTGGCTGTTTTGAATCTGCATCATCACTAATTCTGAAAAAGAGAAGAAAAAAACAACAACTTAGGACTCTTTTCAGGCAAAATGAAATCAAACCAAACCAATTCACTGTGATTCATTTCAGCAGGGTATCTTTTAATAACCGTTCTTCATTGCTGCTTTTAACTCATCATGATTTCGCCAGTGGCCGGAAGGGACAACTTTCTATGAGGGTTAAGCCCCCTCTGTCTTCAAATCCTAAAGACGTGTCTGGGCGTTGTCCACGTTAATCCATAATAATGCATTGTACTTTTGTATCAGACAACCTTTGTACATGTTAAATAACGCAGATTTTTCCACAAAGCTCAGCATCGCCAGTATAGATGAGGAGTGACAGAGAAAAAAGAGAGATTAAGAAAAACAGAAGTCAAGGGGATTCTTAGTTGCAGGTGTATTTATAGTTGGAAAACCAGAGAGTGTCTCTTTCAGACACATACACACACACACACACTCACACACACTGCAGGCTATCCTAGTCCTGCTGTTAAATAATGCAACTGCTTTGAGATCTGAGGGACTCCTATTATATTAAATGTGTGTGTGAGTGTGAGTGTGAGTGTGTGGGTGGTAGAAAGCTTACACATGTACACGTGTCTTTGGAGGACGCAAACCCTTTATCTCCTTGCCTTTAAATCATCTCCACTCTTTGTTAATGTGTTTTCAAACTGAATTTATAACATCCGAGTTCACAGCGCTATCCTGCCGCTAGTTTTTACGGCGGCACATTTTACAAGCGTTTGTGTTTTCATGTTTATCTGCACCCTTTTCTAATTGTTATTTTAGAAAAAGCGCTTTTTAGGGCTCTGTCACCAAACCCGTGAGGCCTCTTGTGCCCAATTAGTCAGCTTGTTTCAGCCGCCACTGTCACACATCCCCCCTTCTCTCTTGGCATCCCACCGTCCCTTTATCTGTCCACCCTGCTGTCTTAGAGGTAGAGGGAAAAATTAAATGAATGTCAGTCATGTGGTGTCACAATAATTGCATGTTTTGGTCCCTGTGAGAACGTGCCTCAGGGTGCAGGTGTTCAGACTGTTGGACATAAGATTTATTATTGGATTACAAGAAATAGAACAGAATGTGTTGCATGCTCGTACACACTTCTCACTCTTTCCTTTTGCTCTGATATTTAAGAGGATGCCAGAAGGACAAGAACAGTGAGTGATGGAGACAAGCAAGAAAGAGAAAGGTAAGCGAGAGAAGCTACAAGGGATAAGAGAGTCAGATTCTCTCCTTACCTTCTTGACAAGACAGTGGATCTATCTCCTGGAGAGGGGACGACACTGATAGCAGGCTGGTAACCTGCCAGCTGGCGAGGATGCAAGCGCATGCACACAAACACACACACACACACGCACAAAGAAACAGGCCTGCACCTTCTCAAGTCTTTCTGACCTTGACAGGAGCAGCAGACTGTGGAACCCTTGCAGGGATTCTCACTCACAACCCTACCTGTCCTCCTGTAACCATGTTTCATGTTGTCACTGACCTCTTCTGAGTTCAGTATGTTAAGCCTCTTTAAGATGTGCACTCTTTTCCATTAACCTTACAGCAGCTGACTGTGTCGGCTTCATGTCTGAATGAGCCGAAAGTTGCTGCAGCAGTTTCACTCGGTTGGACCTCGAAGCATTTCAGTGCAGCGATGCACAAGCAGGGCTGGATTGATCCGTTGGATCTTTGAAAAGGAATCTGACATCAAAGTTCTTCTGAAGATGAACTTAATACAGCTTAATATGTACACCTTGTAGTAAGAATATGGATACATGCACTTGTTTTTCAGTCACATAGGCATTCTGACAAAGTTTTCTGTGGAATTTCTGTCTTCAGTTTTGGGGCAGTGAAAACAATAAAATGCTTTCCGAGGTCAATATTTTCCAATTTTTTTGCTGTGTGTAGACAAGATAACTCACATTTTGGGCTCAGAGCGTAAGATTGTTTACTGGTAAGGGGGGGGGGGGGGTCCAGAAAGGAGGCTTAACAAATGCTCTGATAATGCCTGTGTTCGAGGTCGGTTCCTAAGCATTGGTGATGGATTAGCTATCACAACCCCGTGTTGGTTAAGCCAGAGTATGAATGTTCAAACAAGACTATAAAAGGCATAACCCATTGAGCCCTGAATTCACATTGAAAATGCTGAAAAGGATCGCACCTTATGTTTTATGACAGGTCCTCCTTGTGTCATATGATGAGGAGAATAATACAGTATTAAAGAAAAGAGAACAGATGCATCCGGCACGGCTCACTGCGATGCTTGTCAGAGGTTTGCCAGCAAAGTCAACACGGAAGTGGATATTCTACGCTGTAGTTGTTATTATACTATCATAAATATTAGATCAGTTAGATTATTACTAGCATATCTGGGTCCAAGTGAAAGTCCATCTATCCATCCTCTTCAGCTTATCCAGGTTGGGGGGGCAATAACCAGAGTTTCCTCTCCACGGTCACATCTACCAGCTCATCTGAGGGGATCCCAGGCCAGCCGAGATATAATCCCTTCAGCCTCCTGGGCCTACCCTGAGGTCGCCTTCCAGTGGTATGTCCTCAGAGGGAGGATCCAGGAGGCATGCTGACCAGATGCCCGAGCCACCTCATCTGGCTCCTGTGGATGTGGAGGAGCAGCGACTCTACTCTGAGCCCCCCGGATGACCAAGCTTCTCGCCTTATCTCTAAGGGAAAGCTCGGCCACTATCCGGAGGAAACTCCCTTTTGGTGCCTGTATAAGTGATCTTGTTCTTTCGGACACTACCCAGAGGTTGTGACCATAGGTGAGGCATAGGAACATAGATCAACCAGTAAACAGAGAGCTTCGCCTTTAGGCTTTTTTATTGTGACGGGCCGTTGCAGAGTCCCCATCACTGCTGGAAAAAGGTGGAGTGTCCTCTTCAGGTCGTACGCAGGGTCATGGCACAAGTGGAGGCATTCTCTTGGGCTCTTTTTCATGAGTGAGGGAAGGATGGAGAGATAGATAGATTGGAGAATTGGAGCGGCTGCGTGAAAGTAAACTGTAAAAACTGTCCTACGCCGGATAAGAATTTCTGACTTGCACGTTTCACAAAATTCCTCTAGTAGCCAGGAATTTTTATAGATATTCCTGTAGGCTTACCACAAAAGGGTCGTCTCCCAGATGACTGCATAGGAACTTAAGTCCAGCTCCACCAGATCACAAAGGCAGACCTGGAACTGGAATGCTTATAATTAAAGACATATGTAAGAAGGCAATGAAGCACTGAAATGAAAAAATATCAAATGGAGTCATCTGTTCATTAAAGTGGTTCTGACATATTTGATCACGCACATGGAAACCTTCCCTCAGATTATTATGCTGGATACAAGTTGTGGATATCCAATACCAATTCCAATACCAATCTGCTGATATCAAGTACTGATCCACACCTGTGTTCTTTTATGAGGAAGTCTATTCAATTATTTTATTTATCATAGACATCGATGTATAATATTGTTGTTACTATCACCTAGCTCAAGTTGAACAGGTTAACTGAACAATGAACTTAAATGATTAAATTCAAATTGAAGAACTATAAAAATAAATACTGGAGTTGTACTTACAGTAAACCTTTTTTACATCACAGACAGGACAATGAATTCAAAACATGTGACTTTCTGGCTTTTTTTTTTCAAAATTCTCAATTTTAAAAGCATTTTCCAGTGTTTGTGGCTGTTGTGCGTGGAACTTTTCCTTTAGCCCTTTGAAACCAGTTGCTGCTCACAGTGACAAAAAAGGACCAACATTCTTTGAAATACTGTAACTCTCTTCCCAATTTTGCAACATAATTCCAATGGATTATCTGAAATCTGAAAAGTGGAGCTTCGCATTGATATATTCCACATGACAGTTGTGGCACCTTCAGCTAAATTTTAGCACAATTGCGATTTACATGAGGCTGCTTCACCCAACGTAGAACAATTGTCACGCATGATTGCGTAACTTCCTGTTGTGATGGTGTTGGTTGGGTTGGGCAGGAAAAAACTGGGTTTAAGCAGAATACTCACAGAACCAGATTTCCTTACTTTTGGCAGGATGGAGAGTTTTTCAAAATGCTAATATTGGTATCATTCTGACTCTAATGTCATGGCTGAAAAGGTTTTAGTCTTGGTCATATTTAAAGGAAGAAACCTGAAAATTTCATGGAGTTCTCTTCTTAAACAACAATTTGCATGTGTTTGTGATTGAACTACAGAACTAAATGCAAAAATTGCCTCAAGGTTCTTGTTATACAAAGGTATTTTTGTAAATGCAGTTGTATATGATTCTCCAACTGGATTAATTCTTCCAGGTATATACCTGTATCATCGACATTCTACAAACAGCTTCAAATACTGTTCACTGAAGGCAGATTGCAGGAAGTGTGCATTTCTGTCAAGGAAAGACAGACATGCTGAGTCTGTGTCTGTGCCGAGTTTTCTGCCAAACAGATGTTCATCAGCATTTCAGAGTGTTCCTGTGAAGCCATTAGACTACATTACCAAGAAGACACTAATTACGTAGGTGCATGGGGAGTTGAGGGAAAGCATACGCTTCACACACACAGACTTACACTCATTCATACAAATTCTATCATCATCATAAACATCTACTGAAGTAAAGCACAAAACAATGCTGAAAACAAACAAAACTCTCTTTAAAAGCAACCAATACAAGTTTAAAATGCAGTAAGATTATCTCCACCTACTATAACTTTTTACCCCCACCTCTAATATATGTAAATGTATATATTTATATTTAATAGCCAAACTATATTACTTGACAATGTATTGTTCTTAAACTAGTTTTTAGTCTTGTGATGGAATTCACTTATTATGGGCACAAGGTACCAGATGAATGAGACTTAGCTCAGAAGTATGTTTTGTTTGGGTCAGGGGTGAGTCTAATTCAACATTGCTCCATGTGGAGAAGAACTGGATGAAGTAAGTCAAACTGTGGACATAAAAATGAGATAGGATGCAAAAGAGTCAGTGTGCTACTTGGAGAAGTGGTGAAGATGTTCAGAAATAATCTGAACATGACCTCAAACACAAGTCATGCAAGCTGGTTTTAAAAATAAAAAGAGTAAAAACAGTAATTTCTCACTTTGGCTGAAAAGGAAACCACATGAGGTCAAACCCAACAGGTGTGGTGTCCAGAACGAAACCCACTGCTCTAAAATAAAAAAGATAGTTGTAATTTCATTGGTTTTAGTCATTTAAGATCCAATAAAGAGCCTCACATGAACTTGGCAATGATCACATAGCCAACTGTGAAGCATGATGGTGAGAGTGCCATTTATAGATGCACCTTTGTCTAATTTGTACCTAGATGTACAGAATTCAGACAGACTCGTATCATCATTAAATTTTTACTTATTATTAAATTAATATTAAAAGAGATTTAAAAAACAGAATTTCACTAATGAAAAGACTCAGGGTGTATCAAACATCATTTGGAAATTAAACTAGTATAAAAACACATGCTGATTATTTTTCAGTGATTTTCTTTACTATAGCTGTTTGTTCAGAATATGCACATTTTCTGCTAATAACCCTACAGACTGGAGCTTTAAGCCACCAACGTTCAGCAAAGTGAACCTCTCTGAGAAATATCTCAGGCATACTTGAACATAAAGATAAACCACTTTTTTTTTATTAAAATGAACTTCCTCTACCTGCTACTTGACTTGATCGCTCACTCCTCAGCAACCACTTGATTTTGAGAGCGAGGGGGTTGTGGATCCCTTAGGATGGAGCAAGTTTGTCAACATTGACCTGCTCTACAGGAAAGGGCAGGACAATCTGGATTTTCTTTTAAGGCAAAAAGTGTCTATATCTATGGGAAAAGTATGATAAATTAAGATCAGGAAGTGCATCATTAGCCTGCCTGCCCCCACCCTGCATGATGAATTTGTTCATCACAATGTTAAAAGCCACACAAATAATAATGAAAATGGGTGAGAGAAAATACAAAAACTACAAATTTGGGGGGCAAAAAAAAATGATATGGTGTACAGGACTGGAACAAAACGAGAAAAATTCCAATTTCTTTAATACTCAAAAGTAACTTCATAACTTTCTATGCCAGGTAAAAATGTTCATTTGAGCTGCTTTGGTGACATTACTGGTTCTGTGGTGGCAAAACAAACAGGTAAGGAAGGGGTCTCTATGCAAGGTGGAGGGTAGGAAGAACAGCATCTTTCAGCTGACATACATCCAGTGGCGTGCACATGTAGACGTCAGGTGGTGCTGGAGCACTTGCCCTTGCCCTCTTGATGGAGTAAGTGCCCTTAACAAAGTTATTATTAAGTCATCATTATATTGTTAGTAATACGTTTGCGCCCCCCACCCCGCTCCCCCGACATCTAGGTCCCTAAACGCTGCAGCCGCACACACGCGCCTCCTGTGCCAGGCCTGCCCATTTTGTCGTGAACGTGCAAAGCGGACACGAAGGCGGCACATTGCAGAAACAGCACAGAACGACAGCTGCATCCACGTCTCCTCCCGCCCCGCCTGCAGCTACGCAGGTAACACGTGAGTCCAGTCTCCAGCCTCGACTATGTGTCCCCTTATCCTCAGAGGTTAAACTATTTGTCTTACGAAGTAGCCTTTGTCTGTGCAACTCTCTAAATGACCGATCCTAAATCAGCCGACTGCCCAGTCCCACCTGAGAAGCAGGACACTCGCCATAGATCAATTACTAGATGTAACGCGACGACCAGCACACAACCAGTGTCGGTTGGAAAATAAATAAAACCTATATAAAAAAAATCTATATTTCTTCTCGTGTAGTACTGCTACTTCATGAGAACAGCTGCTGCTTAACAAAAACTAATGGGGATCAAATAAACACACAAA
>JAVQJG010123125.1:0-11628 GCA_036024015.1 Craterocephalus amniculus | reverse complement strand
ATAATATAAATCAAATGCAACTACTAAAACATTGTAAACTACACACAAAACATATGTCAAAATGAATATATTGATAAATCAGCTGAAGTTAGTACAAATATGTATTGTAAATAGAAAACTAAACTGAAAGTGAAGAAGTTAATTCAAATATTTGCAACAGTTATTATAATAGTTTCTGATATGGTAAGACTGTAGCACGGCAATGGGTAACTGCAGTCATAAATGTGTTGTTAAAGTTGCTTAATGTCTCCTTAATATGCCTGTTTTCACCTGTCTTAATGGTCTACAAGTCCTAGATTTGTCATATTTGTTATATAAAAGTTTTAAAGTTTGACGATATGGTGACCTTCTGATAGTTTCAGCTGGGTAAGAGAGCCTGTTTAAATATCTGTCTTTCTAACCTGCATTTTCCATCCCACAGTGTGCAGTTGTCATCTTGTGTAACAGCAAGCAAACAATTTAGGTCCTGCCCCGAATTTGAAATGAGTCAGATTCTGATAACACAAACTTGAGGTTGTGGTAAACCATCACATTGTTTCATGTCTGAAATCGAAATCTTATGATTATACTGCACTTTAGCAAAACCACCATATTTGAACGTAGTTGCATCATGGGAATTTTATATTGCATTAAAAGGATTCATACATTACTTTTTTTTTTTTTTTACTTTTTTGCTTGCTGAAGCATATTACATTCTACAATAATTAATTAATTTAATATTTAACCTCTTATTCCAGTTCAAAGTTGGAGGCAGCATACACCCTGGACAGGTCACCAGTCTATGCAAGGCCTTGTTCTTTGGTTCACAGCATATATAAATACTCCAATATTTATCTGTGTTAACAATGATGCCAAAAATGGTTGGACTAGAATATTTTTAGAACAGTCATACTGATAAATGCAAAATCTAATATAGGAATCCAGAGAGTGTCAGATTAAACTGAACATGTTGTACAATGAGTCAAAATTGATTATGTGATACTTCAGTTATCTCATCGTGGGTGTTAGTATTGTGTGCACACCCTTGGGCTTAGGCCCCGTTAATAACTGCTGCTTCCTTCTGCTGCATACTAAATAAAGTTTTGTCATATTTCATGTTAAATATTTTAATGGTAAGTTGGGTTTTTATCTTTGTAAATTAACTGGATTACTTTGAAATTGATATTTATACAAACATTGTGTCTTAAAACATGTTTACCATGAATTGTGCAGATCTCAGACCAGTCAATAAGTCAACTAAAGCTTTAGGTTTCTTGGATCTAGAAATGTCAAGTAAAATGTGCACTTTAGAGGTGTCAGGTGAAATAGCCTCAGCTATGTGATAAGGTGCAACTTCGAAGTTGTGAATGAGGTTAGAGGCATGAGTCAACCACTGCAGGCTATTATGACTGCCACACCTCCTCCCCCATCACTGAGAATCTTTCTGCTCTGCTACATGAACACAAGTCCTCTTCCCCACCTCCAGAATCAGCCTGTCCCTGTGCACGCTGGCTAATCTAAAATATTTAAGATTAAAACCGGTAATCTTCCTTTATCTCTATTTTTAGATTCAAATTTGAAATGTTTATTTATTAAAATTTAAGTCCATATTGATGCCTGCATGTCATTCTATCTTACTTTAAAATGGAGCATGAAAGTCATGTGAAATCACATTCCAGCAGTTAAATTTTATTTTCCTTTTGTTTTCATTCCACCTATGCGGTGTATTTGGTAAAGTATACCAGTAAAGGAAATAAGTTATTCCAGCATGCTTGGCTCTTCAGGCTGTGGAGTGTTGCTTACCCGCCTCACATCAACATCAGTCACTGCACATCTAGTTTTAACTTTTAATATCTGTATTTTGGATGACACTAGAAACTTCCTATAACAGCGTGAGAGAAAAATCTGCCTTAGCAAAGAGAAGTGATCACCTACAAGTGAGTGCAAGACAGACATTCAGGTGGCTGGTTGTCAGTTGAGGCGAGTAAAGCATGGTACCACTGTGAGTTCCTCACTCTTTTTATTGCAGAGGGCAGAGACTCACATATAGCATCAGCACATCACCCTGACTGATTTCCTCAGCACTTCCTGGGGAATTGTCATCACCCCAGGTCAATGTCTAAACTTTCCCATGCATCAAAATATATTGTAATTGACTCCATTTGTAATTCCTCCAGAGATTTGGCACTGGGCTGCAGGTCTGATGGCTGCCAAAAGCAATAAAGTTTCACAGACATGACCCCCATTGTAAACAAGTGCTCCTTCTGGAGGGTGAGGTTCCAGTTACTATTTTTTTATTTCAAGTTTTTTTATTTTTTTATTTTTTTTATTTTGGGAGCATGTTCTCTCTGACATGCCCCATATTTAAACTCAAGTGTTTTAAAAATATCTTCAGTTATGTCATGTTTTATTCTCCTTATGTTTATGCTGATGTGTTCCCTTTTTTCTTCCATTGTAGATGTTGCTGATGTTGCAAATACTTTTTTTTTTCTTTTTTAAATTAGTACAAGTTTTGGTTCCGAATAAGATGTGTCAAGGAAACGTGAATAATGGAGTGAAATGTAGCTATAATAACATGAACTAAATGACTAAGGAGCATTATGTGTTGCATATAGTACATGTATGTTGTCAATTACAATCACAAAAAGGACATACAATTTTTATAAGTTAAATTATTTATTTACATTTGCATTGTAAAGTCAAACTATGTCTCTGTCATTAGTTGTATTGTTTTTTTTTTTATATTTTTTTCAGATTTTTGTTATTTTTAAAAAATAATCAGAATAGAGTTTTTCAGATTAACCATTAGATATTTTAGCCTTATGGTTTCACACTTGGGGGTGTCACTCTATTCAGTAAAACACACCCTGCCTAATGGTGCTGGTACATTAAGGATTTAAAGCTGAATGCAAATGAAAGGAGAAAATAAAGCAAAAGTTAAAAGGATTTACCCTTTTATGTTCATGCAATTACTTCAACATTCATGGTGAATTACAGTTTTGATTGTTTGTGCAAAATGTCTGTTTTCCAGTATGGTGCCGTAACTGCAATTTTTAATATATTTCTGTAATCATATATAATTCAACATGACAGATGATTTTAATAATTAAAAAATCGATAAATAACTCAAACTAGTTATTTATTTATTTCCCTCTAACAAAGCATGGTAAAACACAGGACAAGCTGAATACTGCCGCAGAAAGGTTTCTTCCAACTCTGCTGTTTATTTTGTCTGTTAAATTCCTCCTTTCCCACATGTATCTGCTGCTTGTTCTTAACATCACATTATCCAAGATGATCACAAAGTATAATGTGACTGCTGTGTCACGGCCACCATCTCACTTCAACTGCTGCAACTTGAGACGCTTTCAGTGCTGATGAAAAGGAAACATACTGAATTGTGTTTATCCTCTTGTCTCTCCCCACTTCTTTCCAGTTGTTTGCCTCCCACTTCATTTATTATTCACTTTCAGGTGGCATCAGAAGTAAAGGGGAAAAAAGGACGTACACTGATATTTATTGAGGAAAAAACTGTAATTTGTCTTTTAAAAAAGAGTGGTGGGATATAACATATGATTGGCAGTAATATTGTCAATCGCTGATTTAAACTTGTGGTATATGTGTTGGAATCACAAAGACTTCAATAGCAGATAAGTTTCTCCACAGTCTGAGCACTACATATCAGTTATGATTGTCTATGGACATGTTCTGTGTTTTTTACTCATATAGAATTTGACATTATAAATAAATCACTGGGAAATTCTTAACATCAGCAAGACAAATTGTATTTAGTGAGGATACTTTACAGTCTGTGTTTATCACAAACTCATGAGCATACACTTCTTTGGCCCAGGCGATAAATACACCCCAGAATGACCTTCTCTTTTGGTTTTATGTAGCATTCGTCTTTGTTTTCAAGAGGTGTAAAGATTATTAAAAACTGGATCTTTTATGCTACATTGGCAGCAACATTCAAAATAAATCTCCATTTTCTTTATAACCTTAGGCGACAAGGCAAGAACACTGCTTGAATGATTGGTATCATTTGTCTATAAATCAAAATGAAAATTGCCCCCTTTTACAAACGCCTGAATAGAAAGTTGACATCTTCACATTATAGAGGTTGATTTGGTATTGGGAGCTACGCTGTATTTATTTATTTTTTCTCCCCTGGCAGTTTACTTGTAGGAAACAGGACAAAGCTGAATGAAAAATGTTTAGCCTTTCTTTGTTTTCTTCTTTAGGAATGAGGAATGTGCCGGCAAGTCAGTGCTACTAAGTTCCTATCGATGAATATGTTTACTTAAAATTCTGCCTTTCAAATAGTTCTTCCCCACACCTCCACCCTGCCATTACCAGGATATACAGCCCATCCCCCATCCTCTGTTTTTCCTCTGATCCACTTGGAAAGTGTTCAGAAGACACTCATGTTGCCATATTCTGTCCCCTGAATGTTGCTGGGTTATTTTTGTGTTAATTTTACTAACGACATCCCAGAAGAGTTGCTGCTTAATTCTGGAAACACTGGATAGTCAGAACAAAGATGCACCGTAGCACATACTGTGTTTCTACGAGGCATTCGCAGGCTAATATATACCAGTTTATTTGAAAAATAGAAATAAATACATTTATTCATTGTATCCAGTTCAGCTGCTATATCTGTGTCAGTGTGTCTCAACAGTGAGCGGTTCCCCTGTAAACAATAGGCTGCTCTGAAGTCCCATGGCTTCTCTCTGATCCTGTTAACAGCTCCCTTGAAACACCATAGCAGTTTGCTTGAGCCACTATTTCTTGGCTACTGTAGTTACTATAATCAGTGTTTCAGCCAAACCATTACCCAGTACTATCACTCAAGCCTCAAGCTACTATAATACCACCATCAGAAGCCACAGTGCCAGACAAAGACCTCCCTGTGGCTCTGTGTGAATGTAATTGTCTCTTCTCTTGCATCATTTGCCCACCTCTCTCACTGTTCACTTTTTCTTTTTCACCATTAGTGAAGCTAATATCAGAGCATGTGGACCTCCAAGGCTCCATCAATGCAGGAACAGCCCCCCCTCTCACCCAGTGTCATTCCCACAAGTCAGCTCTTTGGGAATTGGGGAGGAAGGATTGTGAATCTCCCATTTTGTGTGTATGCAGCCAGTCTGCTAAAGTTAAAGCTGAATAATTACAGACTTCACCCAGCACTCGCACTGTATTGCTTCTAGACTGACATACAGTGGGCACTTTGTGAACATGTACTGTAGAAGAGTTAGGGGGTTGTGTATTCGGCTCGGAGCTGTTGAAGTGCATTTGATTCACAATACTGCCGTCATCTCTCATTGTTGGAAGATGAGAGTGAGATCAAGCCCAAGCTGTGGAACTGATTTAAGCAAAGACAGAGTAGAACCTTATATAGCCAAGGCAACATCTCATGACAGCTTTTCTCTTATCCCACCCCCTCTGCTCTTCACTTGCAGTGCATGAACTAACTTTGCAGATGGTTCTAGTAAACTATTTTAATTCTGTTGGTTGGGAAAGTTTTCAGTTTTAGGCATGGTTGAAGGAAATTGTTCTGATCCGTGCAAATTAAAATTAGCTGTTTTTAATGATTTATACAAATTACATTACGTGAAAATTGCCTAAAAGTTAGACTAATTCGTAAATGTGTAATTAATGTTCTTTTTTTATTTAGCTTATATTATAAACACCAAACCTTAATTTTGTTCTTCTTCCTATCTTCATCTTCATCTTCTTCTTCTTCTTCTTCGTCTCTTTGTTGTTGTTATTATTACTACTACAACTAATACTACTGCCACAAATAATTTTATTATTAATGATATTTATATTATTGTCTTTTTCTAATTTTTGAAGCAATTTAATCAGATCCAACATTTGACTTGAATGTGTTTGCCGGCTTCATTCTTTCTATTTTTTATTTAACTGAGCCATCAGACCAAATTGTTTTTATTCTTACAGTATATAGCCACTCATGGTCTCCTGGCAATGTCATTTCTGCTTTGATTGTATAATTATGGAAGGAGTTCATGAGACGTCAGCAGGGGTTCAAGCACTTTATTAACATCAAAACCAATCAGAATAGAAAATGTACTGAAAGGCTTTCAGTCCACTGTTCTATACATAAAGTAGCCACTGTCGCAGACATTTGACACTGACTTTTTTATGCATCTGTAATACCGGAAATGATTTTGGGTGTGTGTGTGTCTATCAATAAAACAAAAGCCTTAACAGTAACCTGAACATGATACAGCATCCATGCTCCTGTCCCATCTGATCCCATAAGACACTCCTCTCTGTTTGAAGTTTCTACTTGAAAGGCCTGATCTGAATATTGTGGATTTCACATCAACTCTGTAAACAGTGATTACAGACTGATTAATGAGCCACAGCAGACACACACACACATACACATACATACAAACTACATTCATGCTTGCTTTCTAGGCCACACACATGGCGTATGCACGAGTGAGTATGTTACGACCTGCAGTCTGACTCCAACACAGATTTTTTTTTTATTACAGTGTAAAGTTTGTAGGGAATTGTGTTGATTTGATAATTATTCATGTCTCATCCCAGTAAGTGCTGATAGTAATCAATGTATTGTTTCGTTTTTCCTTTGTCTTTTGGTTTGCAGTGTCTGCTGAAATCCTGAAGAGCAGTTTGACCACCATGGAGTGTCACATTCAGAGGCTGGAGAGTGACATTGAAAACTTCCCAAAAACGGATGACCAGCAAGATAAGTTTGTGGAAAAAATGTCGATATCCTTTTTTTTACCTGGTCTTTTTCACAACATGAGCTGGTTCACGCTTAATTTGCACTGCTACAACATACGCGCTGAAGCATATTGGGAAATTGCCTTTGCTGTTTTGTCGACAGCGCTGGCAAAAGTGTGTGTTGTTTGTGTTGCGCCTGGCAGTGGTAGGCAGTTTAAGTCACTTGGTGTGATAGGTGGCACCCTGGGGACCGTAGGGAATGGATCTGGCTGCCTTACTGTGAAATGCTGATCAGATCTCCCTCTTCACTCCTCCATGTGTCCCAAGAGCGAAATCATGCCCGTGGCTATTTTTACTGCACTCTGCCACTGCTGCCTGTCCCCTGGGGGACTCTAATAGGGGCTCTAGCCCCTCACACCATCTTATCGCCTATCCCTGATTTCATCTCCTGACCGGCCACACAAGCCTCTCCACACAACCATCTTTTCTCATGGCACCTTTCCTGTTTTGATAACAGAGTGTTTCACTTAAACCCAAGCATCTCTGCTCCCAAATTGAATTAGCCGTGTCCCTACACTTTCCTGAATGTCCTTTCTGAGAGGAAAGGTCCTCGCTATAAAGATTTGAGCTATGATGAAAGTCAACTCTGCTGTCAACACCTTGAGGTTAGGGCAACTTTCCATATGGATTTTATTTAATTTTTTTAAGAAAAAGACTCTGTTAATGCTTGAACAGTGTGCTGTATTGGTTTTGTTTGTGTGTAAGATGCTTAAGAAAGGAAACATTTTTATAGCGTCATTTAAAAGTGAGTGGGTGTTCCCATATGTTGGGTCCTCACTCATAAGGTAGCATTTAACCTAATATCTTCTTCTTTTCATCTGATATTTAAGAAACTAATTTTGCTCCTCAGGTGGTGAAAGAGTGATGGCTCCCAAACACACGCTCCTAATTAAAGACGTGTATTCATATTAGCATAATTAGAACAGAAGAAGAGGTAAACATCTTGTGCTGGTAGAGGAGGAAATCGGCTCCGCTTCCCAATGCCATCATTGATTCCCTGACTTTATTTGAGGGCTAGATGCTTGTGTGAAAAGAAATGTAGACATGGAGATAAACTGCAGTATGACTCTTCTTCACTGTCTGGAGTTGCTCCACAGAGGTTAGCAAAGAGAAACTGGCTGGCCATGACCTGAAACACCTGTCTTCCCTCTTTCTCTTCTTCTCCCTATTCTACCTGTTCCACTGTCATGGAATAAATCATGGGTATTTATGATCTTGTTTCATAAATTAAAGATCATTAAAGTGTTTCTTGAGAAGCTAACACAATGTACAAGTGTGTGACAAAAGATAAAATGAGTATGGTTGCTTTGGAACAGCAGGTTGCCAATTTTGGGGAAATCAGTGTTTTGATCATCAAATTTTCTATTGATCATCGCATTGACTGAGTAATGAATGATCAGGTATGAAGAGAGGAAAACCAACTTATCACTGTAGTAACTGAATAAAGCAGTTATTCTAATTAATGAATTGTCACTTTCATCTGATTGTAGATATCATTTCAGATAATTAACTAAGACTGAATCTTCCATCTTCTCTAGTTTTTTTGTCCCTATGAGTTGAGAATCATGTTTGATGATTTCATAGGAAGCAAGTGTATCACACAGAAATGTCAGTGCATCAAACGTATACCTCTCAAAGCATTAGCTTCCTAATAACTTTGTCATTGTAAAATGATCACAAAGGAGACAGAAACCAAAAGGAAGTCGCTGCTCTTTCTGTGTTAGCTTATGTGTCTTAATGTTTCTTTGCTACATTTTTTAAGTACTTGGTCCAAAGGTAAAACAGCTAGTATCATTTTACTGTAACCTTACTGTCCCCTCCTTTGAAGACAGTATACATGTTCTGTGGATCATGTGGCTCCAGCTGACGGCAGATGTTGCCAGTTGTTACTATAATTAATTTTTCAGCCCAAGTGCAATTGTTATCTTTCAGATAGGCTCTGCATTGCAGCTCTGCAGCTTAATGGTGTGTGATGTAGGGTTGGATTAAGTGAATGAGGGGTACTAGTTAAAAACAGGTGTTGTACATCCAAACAAAGGTTAAAAGGTATTATAAAAGGGTGAACGGTTTACATTATTACTTCTCTTATGAATCTCCCCAGAGATTATGTATTATATAAGTGTAATAGCAAGGTGTCAGAAAGAAATGTCCCACCAAAGTGTATTTTATTCCTTCTTTTTGATGTTCATAATGCAGTACATGATAAAGGAGCATTGGCATCAAGCAATTACATCATCCTCAGTGCATGCACATTACAAATGCATGTGCATAGTTATGTGTTTCTTTTTTTAGCTCATTCCTCACAAATTTCTTACCCAGGATGTTTTTTTTCCAACTTGAACCTCCTTAGACATCAGACGTTAGGCTTTGTGTGCATGCAAGGATGACATGGAAATCAAAGTACATACACATGGAGCAAAAAGAGATTTAAAGAAAGAAAGCAGAGAGCGCTTGATTTGCTGCCGTTTTTAGTGTCAGCGTTTGCTAAGTGTTGGAACAATGACAGTGTGAAGTACAGAACTGTATATTTCAGGCTGACAGTTCCATTGCAGCACATAAGATAGAGGAGTTAAGGCAAAGATACCTTCTTAAACTTTATCCTGGGGTTTAAAAAAAGAAAGAAAAAATGATGTTGGCTCCTTGAAGCATGACAGATGGAGGAACAACAACTAAAAGTCATGCATTTGATGCTCGAGCAACCCTGAAAAAGTTAAGTGAAGCTGTGTTGTCTTGACTGTTGGGTTCTGTGATGAATGAGTCTGTCTGTATTTGTGTGCGAGTGTGTGTCTGGCAGAGGCAGGTAGAAGGAATGTTGCATGTAGGTGAGTATGTATTTCTGTTCAGTATTTGTGTTTCAAGAGTTGGTCACTACTAGGGCTGGGCAAAATATTGAGATTTTCAAATATATCGAAACGTTGTCACACAAGATATAGAATAATGGAATATTTATGTATATTGAATTAGCTTGTTTTGATTAAAAAGTATCTTTTTTTAGTATTTTGCACAATTATATCTTTGTTATGGTCATTAAAAAGTATTTTAAATTGTTTTAATACATATCTACTTTAATTTCAGTCAAATATTTTAATGCACATGTGCTTCTGATCCTTAATAAAAGTGCATTTAGCAATCAAAGACTATAATTCTAAACATAATTTGTATCCGAAAGCCATCTAATGAGATGCTGCGGTTAGTTTGTTTGACCAGCCATGGTTCCCTAATTTGTTTAAGCTTCATAAGTTGAATATTGTCCAATTAAGAATGTTAGAAAGGTATCAAATTAAGACATTAACCCAAGAAAGTGAGAAAGACAGACTTGATGGAAGCACTTCATTTGGCTTTATTGATACATTTTTCACTTTCCATTACTGTAATGTATGCAAATTACTGAAAGGGGTGTTTATTCAGCAGTTTAGTGATCTCTATTAGTCAGAAGTAAGGGGGGGCCCACAAAGGCTGTAGAGTTGAGGCATAAGCCCCCAGGGAGCCTTACTTCACCAGAGAGGGTATTGCTATCACATGCACAATCTCTCTCACACACACACGCACACACACTCAAATGTGTGTTGTCTGCTGGATATGATGGAGTAGAGAAGAGTGGAACTCTGCATACTAGAATATTGATGCAGTGAGGTGGCTTGATGAGGGCGATGAGAGACCAGGCTGAACCTTGATGAATGCTTGGACATGTCCAATACATCTCCCTTTGCTGCACTTAATGACTTAACCCAGCATACTGATATTCAGCTTAACCTTTTATTTCCCACCATGCCGCAGCCAAAGCATGTCACCCACGGAGCTTTCATCTTCGGACACTTTCAGATATGTTTCAGGGGTTTTATTATCTGCACGTTCATGAATGCAGGAGGATCAGTAAGGGTGCATGTGATGCCAACCCCATCATCAGAGGGTTTTCTTGCAAGCAGCAATTGTCAGAGGGCTTGGTTTGCTGTATGAATGTGTGGCATACTTCTTTTTGTTGATGGGAACCTGCTGGAACACGGTCCTCACATGCAGAGGAGCACACACAGACCTGTGTGTACAACTAAAACCCCAAATGAGCATGCACTTAGATTGCACGGGTTTTTGTAATTTCATTTTAGAGAAATATAGTATTATTTAGGAAATTATATTCCAGCTCCCCAGAAAAGAAACGTTTCCACCTGGAGAGAATGTGCCTGAGCCAAAAGGAGTGGTTAAATGTTTTACCATTTTTTAAGACTCCTGACTTCTCCATTGTTTTTATTTACAGTTTCTTTTCTTTTCTGACCCCTTTATTCCATGCAATGTCTGCGTGTGCATCTGTTCTTGTGTGTCAGGCATAACTTGTCATCGAGTTTCCCAAACCTAGTGTCCTTGAAGCCAGGGAATTCTTCAACAAGGGTGACTGAATGGAGCTGACTGGCTTGAAGCTACAGCTCATGGCCAAGATTTTAATTTGAAAATAGTCATGCTGTGCTCAAAAGTTTTGTCAAGGACTGGATGGCATTGTCACATTGATGAATCTTTTTAGGCTCTTAAGTAGAATTCTAAATATTTTTTTCTTTCTCTTCTTTTCCCCTCCTCTATGAGCCAGGCTATCGCGACTATATTTCTGCAAGCATATAGTCCGGCCAAGACTATAGGCAATAGGTAAACTGTTTCTCAGAAGGGACGGTTGACCCATCTCCTTTAAATGTCGCTGTTTGTGATTGGTCGAAGCTTAAATCAATCAAAGCTTAAAACAAATCACAGCACTCTTTTCTCTGAATCGTGTGTAGCCAGCGGGGCTAACAAACTCTTACCGAAGCCGGCCGGGACCAAGGCGAAAATGTCTTTCCCTCCAACAGTTGTCTCCAGGGCTACTCGTTGCTCACATTTCACAGAAAA
>JAVQJG010123099.1:0-27662 GCA_036024015.1 Craterocephalus amniculus | reverse complement strand
ATGGGCTTTCCGGCAGTCACGAGACTCGTGACGGTGACAAGATGGCGGAGGAAGGAACCGCCCAATGTGCATCACTTCAGCTCAATAGAATCCAATGGGTCACGTGGTTTAAGGGTTTGTCCATTCTTTTTAAAGTCTATGGTGTGACTGCACGGCCCAGTCAGGAGGATCTGCTCATGTTCAAACCAGGAATATGTTGGATGGGGGGGGAGATGGGTGCCGGTGCCAGACAGGCTGACTCGGAAGCTGCTGATCCACTGGGATTTTCTGCGGGATTTGACAGAGAAGGAATGGAAATAAAAACATTTGCCGTGTCGGTTGTCTTGGGAAAAACACCTTGGTTATGTTGGAAGTCTGAGAGAAATGGCCAAAACTGAAAATATGCTGGAGAAAATAGGATTTACTGCAAATTCATTCTTTATAAAAGTTAATTTAGCTTTCTTAAAAATTGAACATCTAGGGGTGAAGAAAAAGTATTTGTTTTACTGAATTAAAAAAAAAAATTGTGAATAAATGTTTTTTTAAATTTTGATGTGTCCAAAATATATTAATATTTACATGTAGTTACCATGGCAACATTTACTGTACACTAAAGGCTTCTATGCCAGCTGAGGAGTCAGAGCCAGATCTGCAGCTCTGCATAGAAACAGATTTACCTTCCATCACAGCTCTCAGATCCAAGCGGACCAAAATAGGAATTTAATGAATATTTCCATGAAAACCTGAAAGTGAATATTTTAATTCATAATTATTTAATTTGGAATAATTAATTCAGAATTTAAAAAAATATCACGTAACCATTGTGAAAATCAGAATAAACTTTATAATCCCTGGACAACAGTACAACAACCAGAGCAGATAAGCTAACCTGACAGGTAGTCCCAGCGAGCCACACGGACCGCTGCAGTAATGACAGTTAATGAATTAATAATACATTTAAACTGTTGATGTAGAGTAAAAGCTAAAAAGCTTTTCCACAGGAACAAAACCAAGTAATACAAATATTTAACACACTAAATTATTGTACAGATGTAAATAACATTACATCATCAGCATAGAATTAATTTAACTTTCCCTATAATGACGCCACAGACATCATCTACGTGTTATACAGGTTTCCTCAACATAGAAAACAAAAGGAAAACTCTCATGTCCCACACGGCATCAACGTGAATGTAGGGTGTTCTTAAAAACAGATGAATATGATCTGATACCAGAGGTATGGATGTGCAAACGAATTGAACAACAGATGCAGGTCTCAGTTCGCTTCAAGTCCAGCGAACACAGGAAGCGGGGTACGATTTAAAAGGCATTGTGTGTAAATTAAAGCAAGACAAAGGTGCATGTAGGAAGATCAACGGAAGGAAGAATGGAGTTAAAGTTCTGATAGACATATAGAACACATTTTTGTGTCTGAAGGTTAAGAAAAGTAGAAAGAAACTTTGTCTCTGCAGAGTGAGAGACATAAATGACAGATTAAGAGACAGAGGACGACAGGTGGGGGGGCAGCCACTGATTTCCCATCCTGCCTTGCAGAGGAAGCGGAGGTCAGGGCCGGAGAGGATGTGTTGTTCCTAACGGGCCGACGCTGCCAGCCCTAATCAGCCCCAACAACCTGACTGACCACACAAGAGGCGAGCTCAGGACAGCGGCGGAGCGGAAACGAGTCCACCAGGACCACAGTCTGAAACAACAAGGGTCAGAGTCCAGCCTGAGAGCTAACAAACGCCTGCCATGCCATTCCTCCGAGCATCCAGAGCCACTCCACCTTTTCATTATCAGTCCTCATTTAAACTCAGCTTCTCCTCGCCCAACAGAGTCTGCTTCAGCACAAAGCAAATGTCCAATTAGGTGCAAAAAATGAGAATAATGAGCCATAAAATGTGTTGTGCAGGTCCACTCTAAAGAGCAATTACTGTGAAGCTAAAGCTCTCTGTTCTGCTGTTCTGTTTTCTTCCTCTCTTTTTTGTCCATTTCACCATCTTCTCTACAGGTCAGCACTGCAGAAACTCATAGATGGACGGCATGCCCAATCATCTCCTCATAAACATTTAAAGTTGTCCCTCACGTTTACAGAAACGTCTAAATCAGAGACACCTATTAACCATACGCCACACACTTCTAGAAATACTCCAGTTTGTTTCTAATATAAAAAGCCTTTTTGGGCTTTTGTGGTCAAACAGCACTCACAACGGCCCCTACAGGATAAAACCAGGTTATGGTGTTCATGATGTAACCCTGTATGCGGTGCACCTCTTAGTCACCAGAAAATAAACCTAAACTCACTGCCCCTCCCTCCAGAAGCAAAAAACCCCCAAACTTTGTGTAAATATGTGCTGTAAGGGAAGCTGGGGGGTATCTGAGTCAGGATGGCTGGTTTACACATGCACCATCTACTTCCACATGTTCTCCGCTTGTTGCTGTCCCACCAAAAGCAAATGAGAGTAAAGCTTCCATTCACTAAACTATGCTGGTCATTCATTCAACACCTCAGTCCAATCAGCTTTTATCAGGTCAGCATCCACCTGAGTGGGAATACTACCCAATAAAACCTGGATTCACCTGAGTGTGAACATTCCCGATCCGTCCTGCTGCATCCGCGTACTAAAAACTGAAACTAAAAACATGCAAACTGAAAGCCAGTCAGAGGCACTTTACCTTCACCCTGACAATGACAGATTGCCTCCGCAGTTTCCATGGCGTCTGCTTGCACACAAGGTTATTACCTGCATCTGCTCCGCCATTTATGTTAAACTGTGGCATTATTTCCACAGAAATGATGGAAAAAGTGGCTTATGGACGGTTATCAAGGCTTAAATGGACGCTCGGGTCGGGCAACAGTGAGAGACGCCCAAATTAAATAAAAGCTTGATGTCAACATCTGCTTCTTTGAATAGTTTTACTCATTTATTACCTGCATCCTCTTGTCCTGACAGACTGCCGTGAGGGGGGTGGGGGCTTCTCTGAGCAGGCGTACAGAGAAACCAGCGCTGTGTTTGCCTGACGGAGACGGATTCACATACAGGGTTCATCTTTATGTGCTCAACACAGACGGCCCTGCTGTGAAATGTAAAGGCAGCCGCTCTGCAGACGGGGCTGCAGGGAGCTCACAGAGTTCACAGCAAATGAAAGCTAACGCAGGAGGATGAGGACGTCTGGACGAGTCAAACCAGTCTGCAGAGACATTTCAGCTCGTTTCATCACGCAGGTTTATTGTGACCTGAAAATAAACTTATCATTGATCAGCTTTCTCCAGAGGTCTCCAACCTGCTCAAATTCAGGAGTTGTGTTTGTATTCAGATTCATTTCAATGTTGGAAACAGGAAAACACGAAGCCTCAGTCAGGATCAAACAGCCTCCAGCAGCGGTTTCCTTACATCAGCTGTTTGTTATGACTTGGCTTGCATATATGAATGTGTGACAATCTGATTGGCCTAAACTGATTGTTAAGTGCTTAGAGATGACGACATTATGAATTGGGCTGAATTGAGCTGAACTCAGTTTAAAGGCTGATTCAGCGACATCTAATGGCAACGACTGGAAACTCGCTTCATCCTCCAGGCAGAAGCTGCAGCCGACAGAAAACTGAACCTTGGAGAACTTAAAGAGACAAAGACTGGGTTTTTGGGGTCTGAAACCAGAAGGCTTATTTTCCTGCGTTTCCCTGCGAGGACGTCGTGTTTGCAAGTGGACTGAAACGTGGGACATTTGGCTCCGTCTGAAAGAAGGATTTAAATAAATCGACCTGCAGCTGCAGTAGTAGCCGGCGCGTCCCGGGTGTAAACACAGCACGTCACACCCTGTGAGTGTGAAAGATTGCTTTGGAGCGGGATGAGTGTTGTTTTACACCCACCCAGCTGAGAATGAGTTTTTATGGAGAAGCATTCTGTAATATCATGTTTTCCTCTCCACAGATTCCACGGAAAAGAGCATTTAGCGCAGACAAACTGACATTCTGGCACAAAGAATTTCATTTCCGTTTGTTCCAATCCACAGAGTTTAGTACCACTTTGTCTAAATGCTGTTTTAGTGGCTTTCCGGTCCAGCAGGAAAGAGATTATGTGGGGAGCAGAGAGACATACACACAGCGGTATATCAGTTTATCCACCTCCCATTTATTTAGTCATTGCATTGCAGGATTCACTGCCCTGCCCTGACCTCACCTTTATCTGTTTATACCACCTTTATCTGGCTTTAACGTGTGAAAAACTGTTTAAAATCTGCTTCTGATACCCCGCTGAGAACATTTGGAGGCAAGCAGCGAGATTGACAGTTAAAATTGTAAAGACTAAGCTTCCCTGCGGTGACACTGAGTAAACAATTAAATGCATCTGGTGTAGAAAACCAGCACTGGTGAGGAGAAATCTCTGCACATACAGGACAAAAAAGGCAAAAAAAGTATTATTAAGCAATTAAATTGAAGTTAATCCTATATTTTAGGTCCAGAGGCATGAAGACATCTTTGTTAAAAGTCTTACAAATGCCTAAAATTAAGGCAGTGAGTTCATCACCCCTCCAAGCTGCTGAGGTGAATCTGTGGGAGGGATGCCTCGTTAGCCGAACCACTTCAAGCGCATCTCCATGTGCCGAGGGAGGCCGGAGTGATGGAGAGCAAACCGTTGTCAGGCTAACAGCCTATGGGGTTACAGGATCTACCTGGCAGGCAGCTACAAATCATCACTAAGGACAAAAGTAGTCTTTGAAAGGCTTAGAGAGTCCTTGTTGAGAGATTTAGAGTGAACTGTTCAGAAACACCACAGAAAGTCAGGAGGTTCAAAACGCATCTAATCTTTTTTCTCTTATTGTAATGTTGGACTGACATAAAAATGCTTCCTCAGTACATTAACCTTCCCTTTAAACGGCTTCATGATGAGCTCCGTTTCCCTTCCTCATGCAAAGACAACTTACCCAAAACAAAAGGATATCTTGACAAGTGCAAGGATTATGTGTAATTATGGTCTCTGCAGAAAGCTGAGGTTACTACAGGAGGCTCCGAGTCCAGATCTGTGTTAATGTGTGGAACTCAGTGGAACATGGAGCTGTTGCACAGTGCAAGAACAGTGGAAACTACAGAATAGCAGCCCACTTACTAGTAAAGTAATCCTAGGAACAAGTATAGTAGTGCTAGGCATGAGTAGGAAAAACTTGGCATGAGGAAAGTAATCCCAGACACGAGTAAAGTAGTCCCTGCGGGTTAAGTAGTCCCTGGAATGAGTAAAAATAGTCCTAAGCATGAATAAAGTAATCCTAGAAATGAGTATTTATTTAACTCTGCTTTCCACATACCTACATGTCAGACACCATTAGGAATCTAAGATTCTTGGGCTTTAAATGCTGAATACTCAGGGAACAGCTGTTATTTCAGACAAACTTTGAGCCATACTTTTTCCCTCAGCATTGGGCCAAAAATGGTCCACAGAACTTTCCAGTTTCAGAGGAAAACTGCAGGACTTTAAGGACTTAAAATAATATCAAGATGTTAACGGTACCGTCATGTTTAGGCAACATAATGTACGACTGGCTCACAAGTTTCACGTTTCAGGATCTAAAAGAAACAAATCCACCATTTTTTCCAACAGATACTTATGAATTAATGATATTTTTGCAAATGATAATGAGTATATATAAATAGATGTGCACATATACCCAGATGAAGGAAACAGTTCTAATTATCTTTAAAGGCCTTTTGTAGCTGCTATATGTCCAGTCTTTATTTTTCTGGATAAATCTGGTATGTTTTCTTCTCCTCACCTTTGTTCTGAGCAATCAAAGGCTTTTTTTCTTTAAACATTTCAGGTTGGTGGAAAAACATGAGCATTTCATGCCAGCACAGCAAAGCTTCCTCAATATTACTCAATTCATCCACCCAATGTTCACCTCATCGTTTCTGTGTTCATCCATTAAATTCATTCATCCAACTTAACTGCCATTCATCTCCATTCCTCCACAATATCTATCCATGGCCATCATTTAAAAGACCCATCCATTTATCCGCCCATCCATCACCTCACTGCTGGGCTTTCCACATGGAAGAGGGAGCAAAGATCAGTCAGGGAGACCAGAAAAAGAAGGAAATCTTACTTCTGAGACAGTTTAAGCTAAAAAGACAGACTGAGGGGTTGCTGAGGGGACGGCTAATGTTGACCACACATCAATAGTCCTCACTTCCCCTTTCATCAGAAAGACCCAGACAAGTCTCCTCACTTCATCTGCCTCTACTGCATTCCCATCATGCCCGCCACCCTTCCTCACCTTTTCTAAGCGGACTTTCCTAGGCTCTACCTCTGGGCTGCCATGTAACCGGGATATATGAAAGTGTGAAAGAAAGTTCAGCCCACAGAGGTCCAGGCGGGTTTCTTCCCAGAAATAATGAGCAAATGCAGCGAGTTCAAGCCGCCAAACATTTTAACCCTGCTGTCTACGAGCAGAAAGCCTTCTTTATGAAGGACTCTATGAAACCCTGAGCAGCTCTCTGATTGGGTGAACAGGTCATTCTGCTTGATGGATCAGAAACAAATGGGACTCCCCACTACTGACCCGCACCTCCATTTCACAGAGGTTAGCTTCACCTTTCTTTTTGGGACCAAGGAGTTGTGGCTCATTTTGATCATGCGTTTGATCACTAATCGTTAATCTCTACAGGAAAAACAGGGCTAGCCCAGCCTATAAGACAGATATTCTATTAGGAATCTGTAGGAAATTAATGAAGTGTTTTAAGGCTTTTTTTGTCATTTTCTAAAAAGAAAACTAAACAAAATTATAAAAACAAAACAAAAGACAGCAGAGATAATAAATAATTCAAATACAACCTCAAAGTATAAATTTAGATTTTGTTTTTGGTTTTTATGCTTTAACTTTCTATATTTACTGATTTACATCCATTTAATTACATCCTGTTGTGACTCAGATATTTCACACAAAGTGGCACCAAGAATAAAAAAAAAGTTCTATACAGATGTACGTTTAGCGTAATCAGTTATCAAAGGCCTAAATTCCCAGGAACATAAGCTCAGCGTGCACACTTGTGTGTTATTTGCCTTCGGCTCTATTGGTCATGCCAAGTTACAGTAATACAGTTCAGACATGAACAGAAGACTGGAACATAGAAACACATCTCATAGCCAGCTGCTACACATATTATCCTTATAAATGGCACAACAACTAATTACATTTTGCACTATGTTTACTAGCTTGCTCACGGTTTAACATGCATGGCTAATGTGCAGCTTTCATTCTGCCTTTTATTGAGGTCTGCGTATACATTCAGCTGCCTCATATTTCGGGGGAGGTCATGCCGGTGGTGATGCCGAAACTGATCCGGAGAATGTGAAGATGGAGGAGGGCCAGAAAGAGATGGATGTGAAATGGCAGCACTATATCTAAACTGTGACCCGCAGGCAGGAGGAGGTACAAAACAAACAATCATCAGAGTTTATATGAAGTCTGTAGTTTGCAGTGGATATTGGTAGATTCTCACACAAATATTTAAGCTGTGACACAGAAGAAACAAACATCTAATCAGCCAATCGCGCAGAAACTTTCCACCGAAACTTGACAAGAGAAGATGGAAAAATGTCATGAAAGGATGGATCCATCCTGCCTTTTATCCACTTACAACCAGCATTGCGAGGTTCCACCAGCAGTTTTGTTTCTGACCATGTCCATGCTTTCTAAGCCCAGGGGATTATCTTATACAACATAGAGCAGAGCCTCAGAAATGTTTCCAACACCATGTCGAATCACTAGCCTAACCCTAGAATTGAGCAAAACCTAAATATCGCAATAAAAAAATGGAAACACCTAAATTAAAAAAATAAACTCTCAAATATCGGTAAAAAGGTTTGACGCTCTCATGAGGATGTTTTGCAGACATGTCCATACAGAGGTGTGATGGAAAGACTTCCTTCACATTTCCACATCACTCGGAGCAAGCTGCCAGCTCGTAAATTGCGATATCTGGTCACTTCCGGATAGGAACTGCTTCCCTGGGGCGTCAAACAGCTCAGTTAACGTATCCAGATCATTTGGAAATTCTGCATCCACAATTCCTTTCAACTATCAGCCACTGCACCGTTCAACACCTGCAAATCGTAACTGAACTCTGTGGGAATTTTATTTTGTGAAAAACTGTCATGGAAACGCAGCTACTGACACCAAGGGTCTATGCTGTTCTGGAGGAGAAAGGGGCCCAATAAAGGAGGTCCTAACTTTTTAAGTCTATTTATTGATTGATTTATTTTATTTTGTCATTTTATTTTCGTGTTTTATCATACTTGTGTAAATGTTTTTACCGAATGCATGAGGAGTCGGTGTTGAAATCATCCATCCATCTATCCATGTGTGAATTTATATCCAGTAAACACATCGACTGTGGGTTGCTAGAAGGATGTTGCTACTTCCTCTGAGACCCTTGATTTGCATTTACACTGACATTTGGATTCATCACTACTGGTAATTAATATTCATCAACATATCATGGAGTGAGAATGACTTATTTGTCTGTCAGATATGAGGAATCACATTTACTATTCATAAGCTTTCAAAGGGCTGTCCCATAAATAATAGCAAAGAATCAATGAACCCATCTCTAATCAGATTTTATGGGACAGAATGGCACCAGGTTGGGATTTCATCGATCCTCTTCTGGATGCTGACATCAATAATCTCGGAATATTAAGTGGATCTCTGTAACATACCGTAAATATTTATCCTTATTAGAAACAGCTGCGGATTCATTGTGCTGTATTATTAACATTGGCATAAACATAATAAGTACACTGACTGACCTCACGCTGGATATTGAACATAGAACAGGAATATGGGACCAACATACTTTATGGTCGACACAGATGTTATTTCAACACTTTTCTACCTAAAAGACATACTTATCTGCAGTTAAACGGGACTTTTTGTGTGTCTTATCTTTGCAATGCCAGATGAAAACAACAGATAGGGGGTATTTAGCACTTACTTGAAAACAATGATTACTCATCCCTGGATCTTCTGTACTCGTTTCTAGGATGATTTTACCCAATACTAAGACTAGTGTACTTGTTCCTAGGGCTACTTTAGTCTACTTTCTCATTCTTAGGATGACCATCATTCCTAGGACTAGTTTACTTGTTCCTCGGTTTACGTTACTCATTCCAGGATGAAGTCGGACGCTTTTTTCTGGTTGTCACTGAAAGTAATTATTTTTGTTTGGAGGAGGTAACATTTCAGACAGAAAACAGAAAGGACAGGCCGTGTGGCGGGGAGGTTATGGGCTCAACATGAAGAGCCAGCCTCTTATCGCATTGCACCGCAGAGACGGATACCAACTAGCAGCTAGGTTCATTGAGGTTTTCCGTTGTTTGCTTTGGTTAAAAGACCCTTTGAGGAGGGAATATCCCTGCTTTTGATTCCAGATTTGCATTTATGTTTTTAAAACTGCGTTTTCTGTTTGTTCCCAGAAATCTGAGGTACTTTTGAAGTTATCTGAACGTCAACCTTTTGCTGACCTAAATGTTCAGCAGCAGGCGTGATCTCCAGGTGATGTGAAGAACTGCGACACAGATGAGCATCATCATCCGTCTTGTCAGGTCAGGAAACATCCAGAGAGAGCAGAATAATCCCTGTTAATGATCCTTCTATGAGCTGTTAAAATGGGCCGAATTCATGTCCATGAGTTTGGTCTTTTATTATTAATTCTCTTTTTTTAATAAGCTTTAAAGACTTGGAGGTATTTTAGGAAGAGGTAATGCATGTTTTTTTAGGAAGGTTAAATTCAGGTGAATTTCATAACATGATTCTTTGCCTCCAGTCCTGATTTACACCTCACTGATTTGCTCCTCCACCTCCTTCTCCATCTTATTTTTTAATTACATCATGTTTTCTTTCTTTCTATCTTCTACTTCGGTGGTTTCTTGCTGATTTTCACCAAATCTGACTGTGTGTTTGTTCTCTGGGCTGCTGCATGATATTTACTTCATCTGCCCAAAATTTGGAGCGTGTGAATCTATTCATGCGTGCCTGTGTTTTTAGGAAACGGGCTCTGCAAACATACCCCACAGATCTGCGCCTGCAGGCACCACCGCTGTGGGTTTGTGTGTGTTTGTGTGTGTGTGTGTGTTGTGCTGTTTATTGGATGCATTATGCCCAAACTGGCAAGGACCCTGCAGGTAAACCATGCTGTGTGATGCACACATTCGCAAACACTGTGTTTACTCGGCGTGTGCATGAGGGGCTGCTTAAATCCCAGCAATAAGCTCAAGACAGCAGGCAGAATGTCTGAGAAAGTGTGTGTTTTTGGCAACTAATTCAACAGGACACTTAAAGGCTTTGACCGAAAGCGAAGCGACTGTTTCTGAACGTTGTGTTGGTATCACATGCAGGAGAAAAGGCTGTACAGCTTTAAGAAGAAAAGTCAGAAGCAAAGCAAATAACACTGTAGAAAAACAGGAGATAAAAAGATGGAGAAAACAGAGGCTTAGAGTTTAAAACCAAGAGGGAAAGTCATTACATGGAACTATTGAACAAGCTCAGATCAAATCTGAGCAGCAATCGATCAGGAAGTCGGGACATGAGGGCGAGCGAGGAGCGAAAACACAAACGTGTCGTCCATGTTCGAGCTACGTGAGATACGGTTTGCATGAACGTGCACGTTCGGTTTATCCTACAGGTTTGTGTTTCATATGACACCGTATTCTCTGAAGGGTTTTACAGCATTTATCGATCCAGTTCTGCAGCTCAAGGACACTTGGCCTGGAAAATAAAAGGGATCAAACCAACGACCTAAAACACAGCTGAGCAGCCCAGACTGGACTTTTATTTTCTGTTTTACACCGACATATAAAACAAGCAGTTTATACCCTGGATGGTGTGTTGCTGGGATTGTGTCTTTCGTTTGAAAGAGGACTCGATATGAATCAACGCAGCAATTTGAGGAAGGTTAATTTTAATTTATTTATTAGGACAACAGGAATTTAAGTCGATTCGATGGCCAATATGTTGTCAGTTTTGGTTAACCAGGTCTGGACCGACCGCTTTGGATCAGGTCGACATTCCACTTTCTCATGTGTGCATTCTAGATTGTACCATTCTGTATCATACAATATATTATATAGCATTGTACTGTAACATATTGTATTGGATAATACCATACCATATTGTACCATACCGTACCATATCGTACCTACTGTTTTGTTCCATATTATACTGTAAATTGGATCAAATAGAAAAGCAAAGAACATAAGCACTCTCTCAGCCTGAGCATTTCTCTGTTTTAAAGCATTCTTGACCTCGGATCGCCCTCACGACTTGAGAACGAGTCTTTGGCAGAGTCATCAGCTGGTCAGCTCGTCAGCGAGGTCTACCTGACCTGACCAGCAGTTTGAAGTGCAGTCTGAGAGGATGGACAGGTTGCAGTTCCCAGGCCAGCCAGCCTCATTGATCAGGGTAAAAACATCATGTGAGAAGACTGAATGAAGCACAGAGGTGCTTGTTTTACCAGATAATATCACATGCAGAGCCAACACAGAAGCCTCAGGTCGTAACTTTTACCCTACATCGGCTTTGTTTGGACTTTTAATTGACTTGAGCTTAAAGAGGAGGTGAGAGTGAAGATGTCAGGCTTTATTTATTTATTTTTTTTACTTGAGTTTGTAGTTTAATCTGTCTGCACCTCTGACCTGAGACGGGATTTATTCTAATTATCTCAGCTCTTCTCTTCTTCAGCATTCACACAGAAGAAAAGATGTTTTTGACTTAAATAAAAGTGTCTGTAGAGGTCAGACATGTCTGAACATTTTATCTAGAATAAGAAGTTTGTAAATGAAAAACAGTCCATGTAGACTTACACACCACGCCTCAATGAATCATAGCATGTAGTAGATGTGATGCATGGTCCATTATTTCAGAAAACTGAGACTGTTAAAGTTAAACATTTAGACATTTGATCAGGTCCACCTTCTGGTACCGGGTTGGACCCGTTTTCCTGCAGAAGTGCATTAAGTCCGAAGGAAAAGGTGTTTTACATTTTCATTTTGCTCCATATTGACATGATAGTGTTGCACTGTGAACTGGTGATGTTGGAAATGATCTGGTGCATCATACTGCTGGAAGTAGTATCAGAAGATGCTCCACTGTGGTGGTTAACCCTATAATACCAAATGTATCGTATTAGATTCATACTTTGAGTGATTTTGCATCATTTTATGGTAAAAATGTTTTGCTCCAAACCATGTTGTACACAATATGATACTGGTCTTCAGCCCCCTAGTGGCTACAAGACTGCACTACAATGATTTGACATGAAACATGGTAATATCCAAATGTAGGTAAAAGCCTGCATCTATACTTAGCATATAAATATACTAGTTTCACCTTTTATGTTGAATTGCCTGAATAAAACAACTTTTCCAGCTTATTCTAATTTTCCCTCCAGCTGTGCACAAAACTCCAGCACAGATGCCAGAAACAAGCCAAATAAGTGAGGGTTTGTTAATAAAACTGTCCCGAACAGGGTCTAAAGCTGTGGTATACATCTGCTTATTCACCGGGTCCTGATTCATTTTACGAGCCTATGAGGGACTTTCTGGAGGCCCCAGTATCAGTAGCGTCCTCAGTGCCCCCATTGTGGACAAAGAGCCGGTAACATGGTGGTGTTTACATTGCTCCAAGCAGCTAGCATCAGCAGTTTTTTAATAACAGCCCTCACGGCGCTCGTATCTGTGACGAACAGCTTCATCCATACCTTTATTAAAAGCCCCCGTGTGTGTCCTGTTATGATGAAGAGCCTCATATTTGCTGCTTTTGCCGGTTAAAAAGCCCCGAGCGTCCGCAGCTTTGTTGTTAAATGATGGACTGCGAGCCGTCATGTGCCACGGTAATGAAGAGACAGACTGCTCATCAGTCTTGCTTTTACTCTTATCTGTTCAAGTTGCTCCCATTCCTGCTACACTGATCAGTTTAAACAGACTTCTGCTTCCTCTGGGTCCTGAAATAAAAGATAACCTCTTCTATTTTTTACTGTAACAGTTTTAAGTTAAGGCTTGAAACACGAAGCTTTTGTCTGATCAGGGTTTATATCGCACGCTCTCAGGGAGTTTGAACATGGCTGAACAGTTGTCTGAGTTATCCAGATCCATCCACGATCTTCTGCTTGTCTGAGGTCAGAATTATGAGGCAACAAGTTCAGGAGTCCCAGACTTTCCAGTTTCTCATGGGGGATCCACATAGTTCTTCTAGTGAGTCCTGGATCTGCCCCAGGGTCTCCTCCCAGTGGGGACTGCCGCCCCCTTCAACCAGTGATGCTGCTACGGCCCACCTGGCCTGATAAAATAATTTGGAATTAATTATTGCAAATTGACTAATTTAGAATCAAAATATTCTCCTTCAGGTTTACGTGGAAATAATAATTTTGTATTTAAGTTTATATAGAAAACAGGTTTTCTTTATTCTGCTTTCAGTCCGGGGGGTGGGAATATCTCTGATTGGACAGGGGGAGGAAGTGAGGTACTTCTGTCTACAGGAAGTAAACAAACTGGGCTTCCTGCCTCATTTAGTTTTAACTACATGAAAAACCACCAAAATTATCATTTTCATTCGGAATTAAGTGTTTGTGGTCATTTATCATCATTTTAAAGGAGTATTAATTATTATTCTGAATTAAATCAGATTTAAAACTCAAACATGACCACTGTTTCTATGAACATTTTATTTTTCATGCGCTAACATGTAAATTGCAATGTCATGTGCAGCTTCAAGCGAACTCTGAGAAAGTCTGCATCTAAGTTATTACACTTCACAGCAACAAATGATCCACCAGTTGTAACCTTCAGAGAGCCACACTGGCCTCCACTCACCGCAATGTTGTGATGACACTATGAGGAAACAGCGTCATGAAGGCACTTCGGTCTCTTTTTAACAGCCTTTTTTTACAGATGCAGATGTTTTAATCTAAGCTCAGAGAAGCTGCTTCAGACATTAAACGGCAGCTTTGAACAAGAATTCAAAGCATCCACAGGTCAGCTGGCCCTGGCTAATGGCTGCTAACAAGCTGCAGCCTTTGGAATTCATTAAAATCTGAAATCCTTCCATATTTTTACAAACCAAAATCATGTGCTTTGCTTTGCTTTTTTGTTGTTTACCTCCACAAGTGATGTGTTAGTTCACTGTTGGCATAACTTTGCAAAGGTGAACAAATCCAGGTGTGCAGAGGTAATCAGAGCCCCGTTCCTGCACGGCCCCCTGTTAACCCCGCTCCCTCTCCTCAGTGACCCACTTTAAATTTCTAAAGCCTAATTAGACCAGCAGAGGAACAAAGGATATAAACAAAGCTGGCACGGGCGTGAAAAGACCCCGCATGAAGACTTTGTGAGTGTGTAGAAGTGTATCAAAGCCGGTGTAATTATGCCTCTGCACTCACACCCACACACGCCGGCGGACACGTCAACGGGCCTTTTGTTTGATTTGATTGTTTTCTTTGCATCATTTATTTCTTTCTTTCTTATTCACAGCATCGGCTCAGCCGTTTTAATTGTACCTTTACATTAATTATTGTTTTGGCCGATGAGTATCAGGTCAGTGACAACAAAAAAAGTCCAGAATTAAATTAATAGTAAACACATTATGAAAATGTAACGGGAGAGTAGGATCAGGAAGTTTTAGGAGATGTTTCCATTTCTTGCACAGAACAAAGTAATGCAGGAATAAGTAATTAGATATAAAAATCTGCCTTTTTGTCCTCTGATATGCAGGAAACAACTTCATCCATCAAGGCTTCTAAGGAATGATGCCAAGCTGACGGATGTGTTTAACCTTTATTCTTTTTCTTTATGCTCTTTTTACAGTTATCTAATTCAGAGTGAAAAGTGAAATAAACCAGCAACTTAATTCAGAATTACATTTAATTCGGAATTAACATTTGCACCAGGAATTACGTGTTTACATTTCATCTGTTTAAAGCAGAAATAACTGTAATTCCCAGTTAAAGAGGAATTAAAACTCATGTAAACGTGGCCATTGTCAGGACATGCCTCTGTTATCTGTCGTTGGGCTACTAAAATACCAAAAGGAGCTTCACTGTGCTTTTGAATAACACTGTCAATTGAATAACAATTGACTAAAACTAACTGAAGTGCAGAGAAGTTCTTGCTCTCTTCCTTATTTCTGCAGTAAAGTCCCGTTCATGTCGCAGACAGCAAACCAGCCCGCCGGGCTTCACACCGAACAGGTCCTGCTCATTTAAAAGAGGCAGGAAGTGGAGGACGCACCTCTAACGCAGAATGAATCTGAACAAAGAGCAGCAGCAACCATGTAAACACACTTTCCTCATTAGACTCTCCCTCCCAACTGCACAAAGCAATTACAACTCTGCGGCAAACACTGAGGGCCGGGGCGATGATGAATGGACAATAATAGACTTTGTAGAATGAGTGAAGGTTTTCCATTTATTCCAGGTGTGCTCTGGTTCCAACCCCTGTGATATGTGATTAAATGCCTATTGTAAAACTCAATCATACCTTTATGATGCCGGTAAACAACACTTCTGAAAGAAAATCGCACATTGTGAGCAACACTTCACTCACGTTTAACGAGTCTTTTCAGAAGGCTGTAATCAAGTCCATGACAGGGGATTTCAACCGAGCTATTACACAAAATACTCATTTTCACTATCATTTGTGTTTTTCTTTTGTCCCTCGTTCTGTTTCTCCCTCTGGTTGTTTCTGCTTGCCAACTTTGAGGACGTGGAATGTTTACTCACCATGATGGAAGAATTTAACGTCATATTTAAAGGTTGAATGTGAGATATGTGGGAGCTTAAAGTCCTAATAAAACAGATAGAGGGTTATATGACGGACACCAAACACAGGTAGGAACCTGCAACATGTTTTATGCGTTGGGGTAATGATTCTATTATTTATTTCCCTGTTAACTGTTTTTATTTCCTTGTGCTGCTGTGCAGGGACGTCTCTAGCATTGAAAGACAGGGGGGGCTTAGCCTTCAGACGATGTAATAACAAATACTGACCTTTTTGCCAAGTCATCAAACCAGTTAAAGCAACAGACTTTTTTTTATCTCTCTATTATTGAAAATTATTCTTTAATACTTTTTAAATCAGGTGTGTGGCTCAGGCTACCATTACAATATTGCTCTTGTGGAAATAGTCTGTAAGCAATAACATAAATTTAGAACATCACATCAAGGTCACAATCAAGACTGCACCAGGAATTACTACATCATCATCATCATTCAGTATAATGGAGGCCTTGAGAAAAATCTAAGTCAATATTCTTAAGGCCCAATTTCTGCACTTTAGATCGTTTCCAAAAGAATATGATATTCAATGCAGAATATGGTGGTGAAAACTAATAAGGCAAATACTTAAAGTACTTCGATCAAATTTATTAAAGAAATATTCAGGCCACACTAACAGGCTTATTCTTTTTCCATGGCTATATGGAAATTACACAGATTTTTATTGTATCTTAAATTCACAGTTTGAAAGAAGATATCTCCATATTCTAATGTCTAATGTCAAACATGGCTAAAATAGTGGGATAGTTGGAAACGATCAGATTGCATTCTTTTTTGAGAGTGTTCACTTTGTTGTGACTTTGTTCCTTCACGTTATCATTTTCAATGGAAATGATTGCAAGACTTTGAAAATTTCTTGACATTGTCTTACGGAGCCGTGAGCGCAGTCAACATTTTTGTTCTGCCTTATTCCTACTCAAAACTCCGAAGTGGTCTGTATCCCTAATTATTTAGCTCAGCTGAATCTGCAGATTCTTCCTACCTCAGCAGCAGTGGTTGATCTGGGCTTCGCGCTCTCCCTGCCCTCTATCTCTGTCTGTATGACAACAGATGCGCCCATGATTGTCATTTGACTCATTTTTTAATAAAGCCAGACTTTTGCTTCAGAACTAGCACAAACTTTGGCAAAACACTGCATCATGCTAACAGTTTAACAGGGAAAATAAGAGTTTTACCACCACTAACTAAATAATATAATAATAATATACTAAATAATATAAACAGCAGGGGTGATGACTTACTTTCTTCTTTAAAAAAAAAAACTCTGTATATCCATAGCCCTCACCACGTAAGCTCAGAGGAAAATGAAACTTAAGGCAAGACGAAGCTTCACGATGCGTTCAAGTGAGCTTGGAAAAAACAATGTCAGCGTCACACGCAATGGTAAGTGCATGGGTTTATATTTCAATGCCAATAAAGAAAAGAACATTCCTACCGTATTTTAGAGGGGCTTAACAGTAATTTAAGGGGCCTAACGACGTCCATGCTGCTGTGTTTATTGTATAGTACTTTGCATAAGCTGTGGTTGTTTTAAAGGGCTTTACAAATAAAGTTGAGGTGAATTATGTTATGTATTTTTAGATTGTTTTGTTTTTATTAAAATCCTTTTATTTCTTGCCAATGTTTCCTTTTAATGTAGGCTTTTCAACGCTTCCTCTGCTCTCCGCTGATACTTTTAATGTTTTATGTCAAGCTTTTTGATTTGTCTACCACATGAAATGTGCTATATAAATACATTTTCCTCCGGCATGTCAGCTGGTTGAACCTGTGATCACGGTGTGGCAAGAATCCTTGTTCCACTCTGAGGAGTTCAGAACGAGGGACAAACAGCCAAAGGTTGAAATAAATCACCAGTTTCACACTTCGGATGAAACAAGAGCTCCGTTGTCCGAACAGTCATGGAAATTTCCATTGTCTGCCGACCTGCCCATCCATCTGTCTACCTGTTTGTGTGTTTGTATTGGACACACACGGCCACGCAGCGGGGATGAAACCACGCACACGCCGTTGTTCTGGGAAGGTCAGCCAGGCTGCGTTGGACGGCAGCTGACAGGTGCCACGCAGCGCCTTGTTGTGTTCTCACCTGTCAGCTGGACAGAAACACGTGAAGGAGGCGAAGATGCAGGCGGACACAGTTCAGGCTCTTTCATCTGTCAAGGATGGGGATCAGGGACACCTTTGGATAAAAATATACACAACTCTGGATTCTTCAGTGTCACATAAATCATCCAAACACTCAAGACACAATGTCAAATACCTTCATTATTCAAATAATTAACTTTATGCCATAGCTGCTGCTCTATCAGCCCAAACCTCCAGAAATTTCTCTGATCTTATCAATTTTAATATTTGGAGTTGATAGACGACTGGTCATAATCCCACATGCCAAGTGATGCCAAAGTTTTATCTGGGATATTCTACTTCCTGCACATTTAACAGGGACACATTTTAAAATCAGTGCACAGGGATGAAATTCGTAAAAAAGAATCTTCCCAGCATGGAAGGAGATTTCAGGACTGAATTCCAGGCCCACTATCAGTAAAAACTGAACATCTTTGACTTGACAAGTGACCGAGCTGCCTCTCGATGGCTGGTGAAGTTGAATGATTCAGGCCAACCAAATAAGTGAATGAATGATATAAATAAGAGCTCAGATCAGCAGAAAAGTATCTCAGGGGCTGCAAACGAGACCAGATTTGAAATCCACACACAAAAGAATCTTCCCAACACCGCAGAAGTATTCCAGGTATTTCCTCAACGCCAATTACACGTCCGACTTCTACTCCCGAGACTCATTCTGACAGCATCTACAAGGTTCATGTGTGTTTGATTAATGAGTGTCCTTGAGAAGGAGGGAGGCCTTCAGGGATCAGCAGAACCGAAATAATTAGCAAGTAGAGAGATTGTAGTTACACAGGCTGCATGAAGAAAGGGCCTGCTCCGGGATTAAAACACAGTTTAAGCAGTTCAGGAACCACAAGGACCAGCAGCGTGGCTGACAGCACATATGGTACCAAATTTTCTTGGACTGGGAACCAGAAGGACGTTTTAAAAAATGGCTTTTAAGAAAATCGTCACAAATATTTCCCAAATGAAATCACCTTTCCTACATATTCGATGTGTTGCTTGTGCATATATGCTGTTATATAGCAAGTCTGAAACGGCTTAAGCATTGTGGGGCAGCTGATTCATTGCCACTACTGCTGCTCATCACAAAAGCAAAGCAGCGGTTTAGTTCAGAGGTAAAGTCTGTATGTACCAAAGTGGACATGGATAAGTTGCCTATTATATACAATTTAAGAAGACAAACTGAAAATCTAAACATCTACATTGACACGTCTGAAAAACCACCTGATGAGAGTAAAAAAACTTTTCAGTTATATTTGAGACATTCTTCAAAATCTAGGTGTTTCCATTACCAGTATTTTGTTGGCGAATTGAGAGATAATGGAACATAGAAACCAGAAGTTTACAAAGACAGGATGTGAAGTTTCACTTTAATGCTGAAGACACAGCTCTATCTAAAGCAGGAGTGTCCTGCAGATTCTTCAATCCATGCTTCAACACACCAGATCAGATTAAATGGACTAAACAGCATTCAGTTCTGCACAATAAATCAGTCATTTGAGTCAGGTGTGTTTGAGCAGGTAAACATAGAAAACCTGCAGGACAGGACCGGTGGTGAACCCAGTGTGAAAGTAAAGCAGGCTTTTACTGTGTTTAGCTTTGAAATGGTTAAAATGATCAACACATCTAATCTATCGAGGATAATTCCTCCAATTTATTTTGAGAGGATGCACAGCTGAAGCAATGAGCCCGAGTTATCTAAACCACTCTTAATAAACGTCTCTAACCACTATTCTCCAAACACATCAGGGGAAAAAAGGCAGTTTTAGAAACAGTAATGAGACGGTGGTCTGGTTTGGAGAATGTGGAGCAGCATGGGATTAAAAAAAGAGCTAGAAAAAGCAAGAATAAGTCTTTATGCGGGAAAGAGAGAAAATGAAGTATGGAGATGCTTTGAGAATAAAAATAAGAAACAAAGCAAGGAAGAGCAAAGGAGGTGAGATAAAAATAGAGGTGGTGTTGTGTGAGCTGTCAGCGATAGAAGTGTGGTGTATCCAGCTGGATACATCAGTCCAGGTGCTGCTACTCGCCTCCAGCAACCATCATCCACCTCTCCTCCCTCCGTATGTGCATTTTTTCTGCTGACTTTGAGGAAAAGTTCTCAGTTAAACAATGGCGAGGAAACCCAGAGGTGCAGGCCTTCCATTGAGAGATTAACTTACTTTAAGAACAGTAAACAGATACGGCAAAAACCAGAGGCTCAAACCTCCTCCGGACCCCTTCACCGGCCGCCAATCATCAAAGAGCTCACGTTGTACTCAGACAGGTAACATCCCAGAGTCTGCGCTTTAATGTTCTACATGAAAGAGATGCAGAGATCACAGAAAACACACAGAAAAGGTCCAATTCCAGAAACACGCCTTCAAACAGGATGGGATTTATTGTCGTGCTTGAAGAGGTTATGGAGTGGAAACAGGCTGGAACAGAGGTCCATTGTAGCAGCATCAACATGTCTGCTGAAGCAGCGAAGACTCAGCTCAGATCCAAACATGTACGACCTCACAAAGATCGCTCCCACCTGCATGAAAGCAGCAGGGCCATAGCAGGACCGCTAAATTACTGCTTCATGATAAACAAGACATTAACAAGTAAGACATCAGCTTGTTAGTTCATTTTAGGGTGGGGGTTAGTGGTTACGGTTGGGCTGCATGTCTGTTCAATTATGCATGAAAAGTCCTTTATAAATAAAGTTTAATTTTGTAAAACAATTGTTTTTGTATCACAGGTTCTCTCCATCACTTGGGGAACTTCTGAAGAGTCACACGAGTGGAGATGTGAGTCTCAGCTTTCCCTGCTTCCGCAGTTAGTTAATATTTTAGAGGAGAAGCTATTTTAGTTTCCTCAAACGTAGTTTTTTCAGTCTCTGTTTTACCTTTTCTAAGATTTTATCAACAGAAGCAGTTGGTTTCTCTTTCCCCTGACACTGCAAGAATAGCAGTACTGCATGTGCAGGGAGTTATTCTGCACGGAGAGGCTGCAGATGTGGTGGCAAACACCACTGCCTGGATAAAAACATGGAAATCACTGCTTGCCTTATATATGAAACGATGTGTAGAAATAAAAATGAAAAGGGCTTGAAAGGTAAAGTGAAACTGCTGGGAGTCTCTGAGGGGAGCGAGTTCTTCTCTTCTTCCACAAGGTTGTTGTTTTGTGCTGCTCGGAGCTGGAAGGAGAGTCATTCTGCCTGAAGTCCAGATTGAAATCCGCACAGCGGAGGCAGCTGTTGTGTTCGAGTGTCCTTCAGTAAAACAGAGAATCTGACCCAGACAGCCGTCACTGCAGGGACAAAGTATTTCAGCTCAGACAGAAAAACAAGGCGGAACAAACGGCACATGCAGCCTTCAGCGTTAACACGATCGATGAAAGGTGCAAATCATGACATGTTGATTTACTCTTCATGACAGATGAAGCGTGATGTTAGCTACAACCTCTAACAGTTTATCAGTGGGTTCATTTTAGCAGAGTCTTGTAAACAGATATCGCTTCTTACAGAGAAAAACACATCCACGGCTCTCACGTACGTGTACATAAGGAAATATGTGGATTTAAAGAGTTTTCATGTGATTCACAAGTGAAAAAACATGTTTCTTCACATGTGTGGACAGTCAGTCAGTCGGTCGGTTAACCAGCCAGTCAAATATAAACATAATAAAATGTAAGACTAGTAGAAATAAAAAACGGTGCATCTGTCTAATAAATGTCATGGAGACAACCTGAGCACCAGAATGAGGGAGAAAGGAGATTTCTGCTTGTTGTTTATCTGTCGGGTTTCCAGAGACGGTCTGAAGTAGAGGAAATATCAGCGGAGACTGGGCAGATAAACAGCATCTTCTGATGGCTCTGCATCATCTCCACATTGACGAGGAACTTGTTATTTCACTCGGAGCTTGCAGTTGTTCTGGAGCAGAGCTTTCTGATTTATTCACTCGGAGGACAAAGTGAGCTCTCTGTGATCATGTCTGCTCCGTCTGAAGCTGCCTCCTGCAGGCTGCACAGCCTGAATGTCTTGGTGGGAAGCATCATCAGAGAACAAAGAGCACATCGGCCTTCGTGAAAAACAATGAAACCACGGAAACTTTGCCAGCTTGTTAGGGGCTGGATATTTTTAGCAGAATCACAAATCAAGCGTTTTTCATGCTTTAGTCTGACTCGTGGACACATGAGCCCCACTCAGCTCGGCCCCGCCGAGCCTGCTACCCAATCACATCCACACATTTTCAGACTCTTTCATCTGGTAAGCAGCAAAGATCAGATCCAGCAAAGACCTGAACCAGGACCTCAGAGACGCATCTGGACCTTCAGCTGACCCTCCTACTGTTGGCCCGAGTCTCAAATCAGGTCAGGAAGCCAAAGAAAGGCTGAGGGAGGAGGTCACATGATCCAAGAACCGGTCTGAAGATCAGTAGATACGACAGACGGACATTACTGAAGCAGTGTGGGATCAGAGGATGCATAAGAAGGCGGAAACATCCAAAGAGGAGTTTAAGGAAGTCCTTCAAGGTTCCTGGAGAACTTTTCCTGAAGACTCAGGGCTTCACATCCAGTTTTACAATCATTTTTCTTCATGTCTGAATAAACCCGAGCAGCAGCTTCCAGATAAAAACAAAACCACAATCATCCCATGTTGGATCATTTCTTCCAACCAGACAAAAACCTGCTGACTCAGCAGAAACGAGAGAAAAGAAACGTTCCAGTTTCCTCTGTGGAGCCTCATTTGGGCCGACTCGGCCTCCACATGCACCCTGCAGCCCGTCTGACGTCTGGGTCCAAACAAGCACGACCTCCTCAGAGCTTCATCCGTCATGCTAAACAGATGGAAGTCTAGAAGAAGGGAGGCTGCGGATCAGAGAGGACACGGATCTTTATAATGAAGAGTCTCTGTTCATACAAGAGCCCTGAAATAACACCATCAGGATATAATAACAGCACGCGCAAATTTATTGTCTCCATTTCCTTTATTAAACCCTCTTTATTTTCCCTCTTCCATCTCCTTCATCTATCCGTCCCCTGTGGTTTCTGCTCAGACTGAGTGCAGATGATGGCTTTTCTTCTGCGAGTGCTGCTTCCCATCAGCAGCCAGCCACAATCTCACCCACCGCACAAAGCAGGTGTTTGTTAAACTGTTCGGACCGATGCGAGCTGAGAGCCCACGTTGACCCGCCGCCTGTCGGGTTTGTTGGTTTGCTTTGCTTTATTTTCGTTGTTTTGGAGGTTTTCATATTGTAGATTGGGTCCTTTATGTTTCTGCAACGGGAACTTGTACAGTAAAACTTTCCTGGTTTATTGTTTTACGTTGTGATTTTTTGTCTTGCAACCTTTATGAAACTTATCACGGAGCCAATAATGGACTGTTTTGCCTGGATTAACAGAAATTAATCTAAACTGCTTTTCTCCCTTCACATATGAGACAATACTAAAGACAACAAGAGGGATGAGAAGGGAGGTTTATTCCCTTTTGTGTCAGAGGGAAGAAAAGAGATCTTCGCCTTCATCAGTGCCTCAAGAGGAAGCCAAATGTCCGTCACAGAGAAGTGTGTGAAACACAAACATACATTCATATTCCCGTTTTCAGCTCCAGTCCAGGTTACTCCTGAGAAACAGCTGATGGAGATCAGTGACGGTGCACGGAAAACGGTAGGAAGAGATTCAGGAAATGGAACTGACCGATTCAAGTTCACCCTCAGAAAAAATGAGATAAATGATTTTTTCCATGATTTCCTGAACTTATAATAGTCATAGGGTTGGGAAAATATAACCGAATAAAATCGAATATCAGGATTTTTTATTTCACAATTTTAAAATCTTTTTAAAAATCTTTTTTCAAATAAATGCATTATTAGTATAATTATTACTACCATTATTATTAATGTGCAGAATGTTGGTCTGTTATTTCCTAATTGAAATGAAGAAAAACTAACTAGCAAAAAGATTTACTGTAAAAGTTTTAGTTTTTCTCCTCAAAAATCTGCAGTATCGAAAAATCATGAGAATCGCAATTTATCAAGAATCAGTACCCAGAAAATCGTAAAGGAATCGAATAGAAGGATAGCTTATCGTCCCAGCCCTACTAGTCACTGATAAATGTGTTCAACCAAACGATAGAGCAGGACCTTAAAGGGTTAAAGGGAAAATAAATCTGAATCGCTGCCTGGCTGCACTCTGATGCTTCAGACTCATCGTCTGATGTTCAGTATGAGCATCTCTGTCATTCTCATGTCCAGTTATGAGTAAGAATCGATGCATCTGTGAGGATCTGTTGCAGCATGTCTGATCAATAGTATGTAATCTGCAGTTAGTGATCATATTCTGCAGCTTCCGGGTCGTATCAGGTTACAGGGGGGACTACATCATGACTCTACATGTCTCACACATAAAGAGAAACATTTTCCTGCAGGAAACTGGGAAAACATGAAAACTGTGGCAGGATCCTGATGTCTGAAGCTGCTCCCTTATATTAGCTTTAAATTACTAATGAAAAAATCAAGACGCTGCATTCACTGACCTCTGGAAATGAGAAATTTCTTCCATCTTTTATATCCCAACAAGGGACAGATTTTCTTATTTTTTTTCAGCTGTCAGAAAATTGAAATCCCAATTTTCCACTTGTCAGTGAATGCACCAGCAGCAGCGCTCCCTTTGTTACTTCACGTAAAACACACAACTCTGCCAACACACACACACACACCGACATGTCAGCTGTCTGCTGACAAACACACACACTCCCCAAACACTGCAGATCAACATGCCCCTCACACCGGCGCTGTTTGCTGTCAGCACGACTCTGCAAACACACACACACACACACACACACACACACACACACACACACACACACACACACACGTCACCTGTCTGTGTGTGTTCATACTAAAAGATGCATCTATTTACTGCTGGGATTGAAGGAGGAAGAGGAGGAGCAGACAGGAAGTCCACCTACCTGAGCCGGACTTCAGGACGCGGAGGGTCTATGGGAGCCAATCAGGAGTAGCTGGGAGGAGGCGCAGCCAATCAGGAGCAGCTGGGAGGAGGCGGAGCCAATCAGAAGTAGCTGGGGGAGGCGGAGCCAATCAGGAGCAGCTGGGGGAGGCAGAGCCAATCAGGAGCAGCTGGGGGAGGCGGAGCCAATCAGGAGCAGCTGGGGGAGGTGGTCTGCAGCCTGGAAGCAAACAGTCCTCATTTTACTTCCAGTCTTTTAGGAAAGTTGGAATCTCTGCTGAGTCTCACCGGAAGCAAACTTGAAGGTAAACCGCTGTTTGAGCCACGCCCACACACCAAAGCCACGCCCACCTAGAGAAGCCACGCCCCTGCAGCTCCGATCAGCTGCTGAGCTTCTACCTGCTTCGTCCATATCCCCATACTCATCCTCCACCTTCACACATTTATCTTCCATTCTTCTTACCTCCCCTTCATTCCTTCCTTTCTCTCATTCATCCATCTTTCCCTCATCTATTGGATTCATCTATCCACCCCCTCATCCACTCCTCTTCCCTTATTCCTCCTTTTATTCTTCTTACCATTCAGTCATTCATTTGCCCTTCATTCTTCCATTTTCCCGTCATCACCTCTCTCATATCCATCTCCTCACTCTTTCATCTTTCAATCCTACTTCTCTGTCCCTCATTTATTCTTCATCTTCTCTCATTCATCCCTCCATCTTCCCCACTTCAACTATCCTCCGATTCACTCATTCATTCCTTCATTCATTCATTCCCCTTCACCCGTTCATCCATACTCATCTTCCCTCATGTACTCATCCTTTTATCCTCCCTCATCCACCTCTCTCCTTTCCCATCCGTCCACTTCATCGTTTATCCTTTACTTCTAGCGCTGGTTTCACTCCTAATTTCCTGAATCGATTCGATTTGATTCACAGAAGCAAAGATTTATTCAATTCGTATTCAGTATCAAATCTTCTCAGATATTCATGTCACATCCACATTTCTTGAATATTAGAGATCCGTAGATGGCAAATTCAATGAAACACTGAAGCAACCTTTCAACAGTGTGGATGTTATATACATTTAATATTCATGTTTTTTTATTAAAAAATGTCTAAAAGCCATGGCATTTCGCGTACATAACTAACATTTATGTGTGAAAATAACCTATGTTACATGTTAAACAGAATACAGTGTGAACAGAAACACTGCATTTAAAAATAATGGCCAAATAAAAAATAAGCTCTAATTAAAAAAATAAATAAAAAATCAGTGCTTTATGAATCGATTATGGATTTTTTATTCTTAAATTTATTTAAATTGATTAATTGATTATTTAAACCCAGCCCTATTTACTTCATCTATTTTCTTCTCTTTTTTCCAGTAACCCCCGGTGGGTCCTTCCCAGGCCTGACCCCTCCCTCCTCCTCCCCAGACGAGCCAATCAGACGGCAGCCTCACCATGACAGCAGTGAGATGTACGGGTGTGCTGCGGAGGCTGCTGCAGTCTGCAGCGGGAACATCAAACGTCTCTCTGTAAGAGAGCAACTTTGATGCTTCCAGGCTGCAGCGAGGCTGAAAAGTTTCCAAAGTTTCAGCAGGAAGACATGACGACGGTGTCAGCATCTCAGGAAAAGAGCAAGACGTTTCCTGCTGCTGGTCCAGGAACGGAGCGGCTCATTGACACGAGCTGGAGTCATGCAGCAGATGTAAGGAAAGCAAACACATGGAACGGCCTGATGATGTCATCCTGAGCCAGCTGTGGGAGGCGCGGGGCGAGGGAGACGGGAGATGTGGAGTGGGAACCCGGGGGAGGACACGTCCAAGCATTAAACAAGCCGGCCGGAGCCATTTCACATTTTATTTAACGGGATCTCCTCATCCTCGCTGCTGTCGCTCAGATTCAGGCTCAGCAGGAAGGAGCTGCTGGAGCGGCTGCAGCATGGAAGCAGGATTTCACACCTTTTTAACGCTTTCTGCCTCCTCCGTGCACACCAGCCTTCCTGCATGCAGTTCAAACACCTTCTGTAAGATTAGGAATCAGGATTATGAGATTAGAAATCATAGTTCCTGTCAAACCAGCAAAAAATAAACAAAGCATCTGAATTGAATCCGATTGGATTAGAAAGGCAGAAGCTACAAAATGACAGTGACGGACTCGGATCCATTCACATCCCCAGATGTGATCCTCCTCCGTGTTTCTGACATCTGAATCAAACATCAGCCTCTTCTTCGTGTGACTAACAGCACAAGGCCCCCCCACCCCGTGATGTGCCAGTTGCCGTGGACGCTGGCGTGCACCACGGATGTCAACATTTCAGCTTTAAGTAAGCCGGTCGGGACGGGAAGCGTCGGCCGGGATGTTGGCCTAATGAGAGGATGGAAGTGGGTTAGCCCGGCTTTGTTCATGGAAGTTTAGCTGTAATAAAGATCCAGCTGTAAAATATATAAAATGTCTCTCTGGAGCTATAAAGTTGAACACATAATCTGAACCTGAATGCACCAGAAACCCAGCGGCAATGTACCGTACCGTCCTCTTCCGCTTATCTGGGGTCGGGTGCGGGGGTAGCAGCCTAAGCAGGGAAGCCCAGACTTCCCTCTCCACGGCCACATCAGCCAACTCATCCGGGGGGATCCTGAGGCGTTCCCAGGCCAGCCGAGAGATATAATCCCTCCAGCGGGTCCTGGGCCTACCCCGAGGTCTCCTCCCGGTGGGATGTGCCCAGAACACCTCCCGAGGGAGGCGTCCAGGGGGCATCCTGACCAGATGCCCAAACCACCTCATCTGGCTCCTCTCG
>JAVQJG010123065.1:0-17327 GCA_036024015.1 Craterocephalus amniculus | reverse complement strand
AATAATAAGAATAATAAACGGAACAAAAACAATAGGGTTCCAGCACGCTGGAGTGCTGGGAACCGCGTTGCTTTGTGCAACGCGGGTCCTGCGCTACTCCGCGGGCTTGGACCCCTAATAATAATACAACAAGAATGTTAAAATTACATGTTCAAAATAGTGCTTTAAGAATTACTCTTAGATCTTCAAATGGGGTTTCTTTTTTACTGCCACTGCAAAAATCTGCAACAAAACCTGAAAATAGCAATTATAATTCTTTCATTTGAAAATATTTGTGATTATCTACATTTTTAAGGGTGTCCGAAAGCTTTATTCCACCACTGTAGACTTTGTTCCAACAAAAGTATCCTACCTGATTTATTTCGAACTTGGCTCTGCTCCCCTACTGCCTCTCTGTTTGTAATTGGTATTATAAGAAAAATTTAAATATTTTCTCATGTACAATAACATTTGTATCATAGTGTCACAAAGAATTGCTTATTTAGATTTGGCTAATTTAATGATATTTGGCTGTTCTTGGTAGACTCGTAGTCAAAATATTTATTTTTTCACTATTTCATCACACCCATTCAAAAACAAAAACTAACTTAAATGCTCTGTGTCGCTTATAATAATTAATATGCCACAGCACAAGTCCCGTCCTCAAAGGCTCTTATGACATGAAATGTCTAAAAATCTTATGACGGAATTTATTCCATCAAGTCACTGAGGAACTGATAATGCTAAATGCCTTTTGCCACATTAAGAAATTGTTTAAATAGTTGGCACTTGATTATTCTAAACAAGCATTTTGGCATCCAATAAGACATTTTTAAAAGATATTGGCTGACTTTGTAATGACTTAAACCTGTGGACTCATTTAGGATCAGACCCAGTTTGGGGTTTATTTAGCTCTTTTAACAGTTTCTCATGAAGTGACTGTTTGATGTGAAGCTCTGGCACAGCAGCAGCTTTGTATTAATTCTCATCCAGCTGTGTTCCTGCTTTGACCACCACCCCTTTGCCTCTGTCTTTTTTGATTTTTATCTTGTGTTGTTCTTCCTTTCTCCCCATACCTTCCCCTCCTGTCCTCATCCACATTCTTTGCAGGTGTGAGTTTGGGTAGTGAAGTCAAAGGAGCCTCTGGTCTACATCTATTGTTAGGTGTGTAAACCCCGCATTTAGCAGCGCTGCCCACTCCCCTCTTTTCTTTCTGCAACTGTTTGACCACCTTGTCACCACAACGTTTGCAGGGTTGCTATGAGTTGTCTCCAAAGGTAGTAGTGGTCCGTCAACAACAGCTATCAGGTTGTGTGACAGTGGATTTGTTCACAGTTAATACAGAGTCTTAGATGTCATCAAGAACTGAGTATTAAAAAAAGCGTGTTCATTAGCAGATATAAGTTTTATCAATCTTCTAACTTGTTTGTTTGAATCATTAAAACCTATTAAAGTCAAAAATCTTATAACTCGAAGTCTTATGAATCCCTAGTTTATTTCAAAACTCAGATGCTTTTAAAATAAGTTGTAGAAGGCTTCTGGAAAGGTCTTGATCGCAGATTGTTTGTCTGTAGTATGCCCCTACCCCTCTTCCTTTCCTACTTTCTTTAACCTGACTGTCCTTGACTGTTCTCTTTCCTACCTGTGTGGGTTTTGCCTCCTTTGACTTCCACCCTTTCTCTCACCTGACCTGTTTTTTCTAATTACACTTTCATTGCTAACCTTTCAGGTAATCTCTCTGTCCTTAGTCACTGAGATTCAAATGTTTGGAAAATCTCAATGAAATACAGTTAAAGTTTATTAATTTACTTTTTTAATTTGCAAATGTATAAATCTGATTTTAGGTATATTTTTCATTTTAACGGCTTGTTCAAACCAAATGAGGTCACACTTAAGCTTTGAGTCATACAAACATCAAGTGCCTTTGGTTCTTTCTCTTCATAATGTACACCTTTTCTTGGCTACAGAAAATAAGCTGTTTTATATCATAGTATGTTTTTTTGTATAAGAGCATGTTAACTGATTATGATTTAAAGTGGTAATTTTTGACAAATTTTTGATAACTTTTAAAGCATTTTCTGTTAAAACTGCATGTGTCTCAATCCAGGGTCCTTTTGTGTTTATTTTTACATCTTCTGTGAGTTTACCACTAGCTATATTTTACCTTAATATGTTAATTTAAATTTCAATATAATATGTCCATTTGTTTATACAAATATAACCATCATTGCAGTTTACTGTCAACACTGTCAGAGAGAAAGACCTTTAGATGCATCCTGATCTGTGATGCTTTCTCTAGTTTTAATTTTTGTAATGGCATACAATTGTATGCACTCACAGCAACGAGTATTTAAATAACGAGCACAAAAAACTATGCCATTTTGTTAAACGGCTTCATACCTTCTGTAAAGTTTTTTTTTTCAATACACCAATTTTTAGTGCAAAATTTTCCCAACATTTGAATTTAATCACACAGGTGTTATTTTTCATGTCATAGGCCTGCTTTACTGAAGAAGCTTCTAACATGTGCATTGATATCTCCTGTGCTTGTTTTGTATTTAACACATTTTGAGATGTCTTTTTTTTGTTTCACTGATAGAAATTTCAAGTGATCCTGCATTAAAAGCTACAGATTCTTCAACTGCAGCTACACACGATGCCAGTGACAAGCAGTACAAAAAGGCAAGTTAATGAGACCTGATGAGTTTTCTCAGCTCTGTGGAACAGTCCCATTTAGCTCATGGTTGCAATTTGGCTTCTTTTCATTTTAGGAGCTGTAGTTAATTCAATCAAAATGTTACCGTGAACAAACGTGTGTATGACCTTTACATTTTTCTAAAGCGCTGGTAATGTAAAAGTGCTTCATGTTTCCGCTTAATATGACTTTTGTCCACATAAGTCACTTTGACTAATGTGAGTGATGATAGACGGTAAAGGTATTTTAATTTGTTTTGATTTAGCCACTCCTGGGTGTGACATGTTTCACCCAGGCTGGCTGGTGATTTTCCAGTAGCATATAACTAGGGTGTGGTTGTAGTGGGATTTCTTTTTTCTTTCAGTTGTACAACTTTAACAATATCTTTTAAAAATAGGTAGGGTTTCCAAATTTGATAGTAGGTTTGGACACAACTTTTTCACAATGTGTGTCACTCAATCTGACAGTGTGTTTACACACAGATAAGCTGGTCCACAGTGCCTCAGTGCTTATTATACTTCTTAATATTTTTCTCTATTAAAAGCCTGATTTGCAAACATTGTCGCTTTTTTTAGCCTTGTATTATTTATTATCTTTTGATAAAATACTCAGGATTCACATTTGTTTAATTTCCGTTGTCCCTATCTCCTGTTTTTTCATTCTGAACTTTTTCAGTGTCTCTATGTCCCATTTTTTTGTCTTTTTAAAATGTTTTATCACTGTACAAATTTTAAACAAGGAAGATTTGAGTAAAAGGTCTTGCAATGAATATATGGAGAAAATGTGCATTTAAATAAAAAAAAAGCTTCTTTCCCGTGCCCTGCTTTCAGCCTGCAATCACGGTCTCCAACATGAACACATGTTGATGTCATGTTGGGGACCTCTGAACTAAGGCACATTTCACCTGCTGTATGCTTCTCCCTGATAGATCAATATTCCAATGCTTGCTTCGCTTCTTTAAACTTCATCTTCAGCATCATCAGTCCAGTTGATAAGAGCCATCTAACACTGTGTTGCAGCACATTAAAATATTGTGATGAGAACTTTAAACGTCTCTTGCATCTACTGTAAAACATGAATTTCTGTGATGATCTATACAACATGTACAGTCAGAAAGGAGTCCAGAGTCATGGTGTGCATACTGTCATTGAATTATGAATTATGGTTCATGATGGTGGAGAAAGGCAAGCTGCCACTTGCTAGGAGGCTCTGGTTGTGGTATTAGTTGCCTCTTCTGCCCTCAGTCTGGCAAAGCTTGTGTTTTCGAGATACTGACTTTGTTGGGGTGCACTGATGATGGTGGCAAGATTTCCTAAGAGAAAAATCTTGCTTGTTTCAAACTTGAGTCTCGACAGTAGAATGACTTAATTTTTTTCTACCTGAACAACACCAGTGGCAGTGGCCAAGTCCAGGTTTCCTGTGCTGGGATGCAGCATTAGCCTGTATGGCTAGACAGCCCATCGGCCCGTTGTTGTTTTTGTTGCTCCTCCTTCCTCTCTCTCACTATGACGTACCCCAGCAGGGTCTGCTCGGCGAGCTCATTCTTATTCAGCAGCAGATCCAGCGGCATGAGGAGGAGGTCCGACGGGCCGCTGCAGCCAATAGTGCGCGTCCCCCACCACCAGAGCCTGCTCCCAGTCCACCTCCGAACCCCAGCCCCCCTCAACAGAAGCGCAAGGTGAAGGTCCCACCCCACTTAAATCCGCCCCATCCCACCAGCGGCTCTTAAAACATAGAAGAACGCTTTGAACTCTTCACCATCCCTGCAGTAACAGGAGATGCTAACCCACTGAAGTGACATGATTTTTAGCTTTTGTAAATGTTGTCTGTAGTTTTATTTGGAAAAATATACAGCTCATCATTTTGATTATTTAAACAAAGTGGTTCTACAATATTACCTGAGTTACATTTGACTGGATGTGTTTTGTTTACTATTATGAGTAAACAAATGGGTGTATTGTATGTTTGCCCAATATGCAGGGATAGCACATCAACTACATGTTTACACTCGGTAGATTTAAAATTCTTAATGGAGTACACATTGATCAGTTCCCCTTACCCCATTTTACAAATGGTTGACTCACCCAAAAAGATTTAACATTGTTGGATTACTTCAGTCACTTCCATATAATCCCCCAGAACTCTGTAGGAGTGGCATGCATGGACCTTCTCAGCCTAGTTTAAGAACAACGGCAACCAGCTCAGCTTCACATTATCACCTTAGTGGCTGGATGATCATCAGCAGTTCTCCATTAATGTAGTGTGGAAGCACGGCGTGGAGTTGTGTGGCAACCTGCTGCATGGTGTGAGCTGCACTTTTTTCAGCTTGAATGAGGTTAACTTTATTTTTAAAAATTATTATCTGGAAGGTAAAAGCCTTGCCCTCTTGAATATTTATATAATGGAACTTAAAGAATGTCCAATACATATTGCTAGAATTGAATTTAAAGCACAGTTCTTGTCCCAGTTTTAGAAATAGTTTTAAAGTAGTATTGTGTGTGTGTTTTTTTTCTGCTTACAATCCCGTTTGTTATTGTATGTTGTCTCCTGCTTTCTGTCCTGCCACTGATCCTGACAAACATGATGTAATTAAATGAAATATGTACTGTATAATCAAATGGGTTTTATCCAGTCTAAATGATTTTGCCACCAAATCGAATCGGTTGTACATGGATCACTCTGATTTGTGCCTGTTTGTGAATCACTGAGATCAAAGCCGAGTAATACCAGAGTAAGAACTGTCTGCTTGAAATGTTTGTTTCTACTTTTATGCATTAATATGATTCTCTACTCTGGCTCTCTTCATATTACTCTGTTTGCATGTATTGAACCTTTTCATGCTGTTGGGAGTTAATTCTTTTGAAGCTGCACTGTGAGATTAACGGGAATCCTATATTTCCAAGCAGAAAAGAAGCGTTAACATGACTTATTCTCTCTGTATTTGTTTCTCTTGTGACTTTCAGTCGTCAGACAAAGAAAAGATTGACCAGCTTCAAGAGGATCTGCTCCGCACTCAGGTACAGTAGACAGTCTCTGACATGCTGACAGCTGAAAACCAAGCTTTATATATTTGACGCAAATTAGGTTCAAGAATAAGTTTTTCATTTGTGACTCCAAATTGGTCTTGTAAAAAATGAATTTAATCCTCTAGTCTAAGCACAGCCAAAAGGTGTGGGCGATATCTCGAAAATTTACCAATTCAAATATTTGATCTGATATAATTTTTGGCCATACCAAGAAAAATTCAATATTTTAAGAAAATGCAAGTACAAGGGTGCGTATTGGTTTTCATTAGTTAATTCATATAAATATTTGACAAAAACTCAGATTCTCAGCATGTACAGAACAGTGTTGCAAGGTGGACCCGTACATCAGCCTGGTTTATGGAAACTGCACCATAGTGTTGTTATCATCCATTTATTGTTATTGACATCAACTGCTCAGTATATTGTGATATTGATTGGTGGTCACATTGCCCGGCCCTAACAGCTACCAGGTTTTTGGAAAAAAGTTAAATCAGACGTGTTACTGATGCTTGTTGGATACTGTGATTTATCCCGTAGCTGAAATATCAGCGCATGCTAGAGAGACTGGAGAAGGAAAACAAAGAATTAAGGAAAGTGGTGCTCCAAAAAGATGATAAGGGGATCCATCAAAGAAAAGTGAAGGTGAGTTATGCATTAAAATAAACAAACACTGAAAACAGTGATTCATTTTAAAATGTCCAACTTTTTACTGGCATAGGTTCCTTTATTAGAGAAGATTGTTAGAGATGGACAAATGGATTTTATACTTTGATAACTCTGGTTGAGTATTTATTGCCCATAATATAGGTTTTCTCATTCTAAAGCTCTATTGTGTCTCCTTGTGCAGAAATCGCTTATCGACTTATATTCTGAAGTCCTCGACATATTATCTGACTATGATGCCAACTATAACACCCAGGACCATTTGCCCAGGGTAAGGAGTGATTTTAGATGTATAACCCATGGAAAATTAATTTCTGCCCTTAAAAGATTTTCAAAACGCACTGAATGTTTATTGCCAAGTTTATATTCTAAAATTGCCATTTTAGACAACCCTATTTTCTAAATCTTTATTGCTAATATTACTGTGATTGCCATTTCATAGTACCTATTGTTTCATTTTCTAATTAAATTATGCCACAAAGTTTAGAAGTTTGCTAAATGTCTTCTGTCATCTTTCAACTTTCATCTTCTTTCCTTTATCACTTTGTATGCTGTTATATTTGAAGGTTTCATCCACTTTCCCCTCCTGTGTTTCAGGTGGTTGTGGTTGGAGATCAAAGTGCTGGGAAGACCAGTGTGCTTGAGATGATTGCTCAGGCCAGAATTTTCCCCAGGGGCTCAGGAGAAATGATGACACGATCTCCTGTCAAGGTGAACGCACATGTTGCTTTATCAGAGCAGACAACATGGGTTGGCTTAAAAAGATGAGGGCTTTTGCCAGCTATTTGTGGAAAAAAACAAACAAATGATTAAAAATTCAAACATAAACTTTAACCTGCTTCTTTCTGCAGGTGACTCTAAGCGAAGGCCCCCACCATGTTGCCATGTTCAAGGACAGTGGACGAGAGTTTGACCTCAATAAGGAGGAAGATGTAAGGCACAGATTTATTCATCAGTCCATTTTCAGTTGCAGCTTTAACCTCTTTCTGTCTTTACAACATGTTGCGTGTTGTTTTTCTGATGTCCTGCAGCTGGCTGCTCTGAGGCGTGAGATTGAGCTGAGGATGAGGAAGAGTGTGAAGGAGGGACAGACGGTCAGCTGTGAGGTTGGACAAAATTCCTTTCAAATTTTTTAATGAAGCTTTGTCTTGCTGGTTTACTGTTGCATTTTTATTATGAAATAATGTTTTTGTTTTTTTGCCGGTTAGACCATATCCTTGAGTGTTAAAGGCCCAGGTATCCAGAGGATGGTACTTGTTGACTTACCAGGTGTTATCAGTGTGAGTATCCACTGTTGATATGATAAGGGTGGAAATATCTGAGAATTTCTTTGACTATCCAGTCATGAATTTTAAAAAAAGAATATTTATTTGTTATTTTTTCTCTTGAACATCAAAGCTAAAACACTGATAGGCTACTTCTACTTATAGATGAAGCCTAAAAATTTTGTGTATGTCTTTTGCAGACGGTGACAGCAGGCATGGCTTCAGACACCAAGGAAACCATCTTCAGCATCAGCAAGGCTTACATGCAAAACCCCAATGCAATTATTCTCTGTATTCAGGGTGAGTTGTGACCTCATTTTGCCAGTTTCCAACAACCACATGAACAGTCAGAGTTTTGTCTGAGGTTTTATATTAGAGCCTTAAACAGTTAGCAAAACACCAAATCCCATTCTTTCATTATTTTTACATCCATCCTAACTTGTTTCCTTCTGCTCAGATGGTAGTGTGGATGCAGAGCGGAGCATCGTAACAGACCTGGTTAGTCAGATGGATCCTCAAGGGAAAAGGACCATCTTTGTCCTGACTAAAGTGGACTTGGCTGAGAAGAACCTGGCCAGCCCAAGCAGAGTAAGAGAGTCAGATTGTCCCAACAACTGTTTTGGAAAGTGCTCCTTTATATTTAGATGCTGAGTGACACTTTGCTTTATACTTAAAATAAAAGCATGGACCTGTCTGAAGACTTCCTTTATCAAAATTAAAAGCATCCCAACAATGTCCAAATTACTAGGTTAGAAAATGTATTATTGAACGTGATGAAATCAGTCTTGAACATCAAAGTAAAAGTTCCTAAAGTTTGCTTCTTTCAATAAATCTGGTGCATTTGCGTTTTCTTCAGACCACTTACTATTAGACCTGCCAACCACTGTTGCGAAAATTATTCTTATCTGCTCCACAAGAGGGAGCTCAGTTCTTTTCTGTTAACCTCATGGTTTCTCTGTGACTGGTGTTTCTGCAAGCCTCAGACAGGAAAGAGAATTAAATTTTTTCTTTAACATCTTTTTTAGATCCAGCAGATAGTAGAAGGCAAGCTGTTTCCCATGAAAGCCCTGGGTTACTTTGCTGTAGTGACCGGAAAAGGTAATTTATTCAGTTTATTTTTTAGTCATTTATTCAGCATGCTGCATTTATTTGCATATGATTTAATTCGGACATTATATCACCATGATGTCCTTTATTGTAAGGGAGCACCGGTGAAAGCATTGAGTCCATTAAAGACTACGAGGAGGACTTTTTCCAAAACTCCAGACTCCTGAGGCAAGTTATGTTATGCTTTATATTGTATAACCTTTAATGCTTTCTGGAGTGAATGACGTCTCATTGAAGAACAACTGATGTGTGCCAATAGGGACGGCATGTTGAAGGCTCATCAGGTGACCACAAAGAACTTGAGTCTGGCCGTCTCTGACTGCTTCTGGAAGATGGTCAGGGAGTCTGTAGAACAGCAAGCTGATGTTTTTAAAGGTATTAATACACCTTCAGGACTAACCTTTACCCCCAAAAGGGCTGATTGATATTTAATTTAGTAGATGTTCTTGTCCAAACCTACTTTTGATGCCAAACATGTTTTAATAATGTCAGAAGTCATAGGATATTACCTAATTAATGTAAAGCGACGGGGCAGTATTGCTGTACTTTTGACTTTTTAGTCTTCCTCAGCTCAACGTGGTACACTTTTCCACTCTCCCATCTTACTTTCTGACTACAATTAGTCTAGACAATCACAAGCCATTGGTAACAGCAGAGGAGATTTATGGCTGTGTGACTGCAGTTCCCATAGGCCCATTGTCTTTTGTATTGATCCATATCCCATCAAATCATACACAGCCTGCTTCCATCCTCCATTCTTGGCGCCACTGCGGGCTCTGCAAACCAGCAATTAGGCTAATCTCCGCTGTGGATAGGGAGTTGAGGGAAGAGGCAGCAAGCTTGGTCTGCTATGTGCCTTTGTGTGCATACGTGAGAGTCAAAACTCTTGACTTTTGATAAAGAGTGTGTTATTGGACCCTCGCTTCATCTCTTAAGGGACCAGTTAGGAGAGAGTGTGTGCAAAGAGTCCTCAGCCACTGTTATTAAAGGATGGGCACCATTAGCATTCTGAAAGCAGCCTTTATATCACCAGGTGAAAACAGAGCAGAACCTGTCTGTGTTTGGTCATTGCCTGTTGATTATGGAAAAATGTTGTTTGATCTGGTAAAAGATACAAGATGGAAAAAAAGCAATGGCATATGTTTGAAATCAGTTTCAGCTCATCAAGTGATGACACTGAGAAAAATTATACATGAGGTAAATTCACAACTTAGGACCAGTTACTTTCTGTTATCCAGTTTATTGATTTATTTTCTTAGATAATTTCTCTAGTTATGGCCAATAACAAAAAACAACAACAAAAAACCATTGTTCCTTAAATCAGATTATCTTCATCTTGTCTCCTCTTTTCCCCAGCATCACGGTTCAACCTGGAGACAGAATGGAAGAACAACTACCCTCGTCTCCGAGAACTGGACAGGGTAGGAACACACAAAACCCAGTCCATAAAGATTATATATAACTGCTAAAATAATGTATTGCTAGTTGTAAGACCTGTTTTCTGTATATTAGAGGTGTATGATATTTGCTAAAAGAATAATTTTAAGCAAGTAAAGTTATTCTTTTAATTTATACAAGTTCCTCTGATTTGAATTTTTTTTATATTAAAAATATTATTTCATATTCACTGAAGAAGATTATATATCTGTATCTAAATCAACTTTAGCAGTTGGTCAAAATTAATAAGTTTCATGAATGCAATATTTTTTTTAAAAAGGGCAGCCATTCCTATAGATAAAGATACAAATTTTATAAGAAATGTCAACTGCTGGATGTTGCTTTTATGGACATTTAATCTTTAAAGAGGTATTAACGGGGCTATTTGGTCTAATTTTTTTTTTTTTTTTTTTTTTACAGAATGAAATTTTTGAAAAAGCCAAAAATGAAATCTTGGATGCAGTCATTAGTTTAAGTAAAGTCACTCCTCAACACTGGTAAGTTTATGGTGAAATAATGTCAAAGGTTTGTTATTACTTAATTTACAGACTCTACAGTTTGATTGTTGTCAGTTGCCTTGTGCCTAATGTTTGTCTTCATGAACCTTCTTACGTTGACTGCACCATCTTAAGTTGTCTGCCTTGACTTTACCTGCTGCCAGTTGGATCTCTGTTGCAGCAGACAACCGTCCATGAATGCAAATGTATTTTTTTCAACAAACTGCTGATCTTTCTTGAATGCATTAATCTCTGTGAGAATGTATTGTTAAACCTTGTTCACAACGAGGAAAACCTTGTTTAAATGAGATGTATGCACGGTGCTGTGGCCATTCCCTGTGTGCGTTCCTTCAGCTCTTCAAGATCAATAGTCTGATGAATGGCCCGTGGAAAGGAGCAGGGGTGGCCCTGTTAGCCAGCCAGCCAACTCTATTGGAGAAAGTGTTTATTGACAGCGAGGAGAGCTGGCTTGAACAAAAGGGGACCTAATGAAAAATGAGCATGTGTTTATGATAAATGAGAGAAGTACAACATAGCTCTGATATGAGGAGGGGCTCGAGACTCAGGGGGACTCAGGGTTTTGTTTGAGAGTATCACTGCCAATGAAGAAATGATGAGAGAGGTGACGCTGTTGGCTACTAACAGGGACAAAGTAAGCTGTGTAGGAGTTTACTTTCAAGTGCAATGGCTTTGATGACAAAAGTGAAAGCATTTCCTCCTCAGCCATTGTTTTCGGCCCCCAGTGGGTCACTTAACTTAGCTCTGTTGGACACCTGAAGGCTTTTTTGTTCAAAGCCTTCTTGTTTGTTGGATCCATCTTACAAACACAACTAAAAATGACAGTCCTGATCTTGAAGTTGTTAGCATGTGCCTTGAGTTAAAGTTCAGCTGTAGGTCCTTAAGCGTGTTCCTGGAAAACAAAGATGACCAGTTATTAGACTATTTGACAAATCAGCAAACAACATTTTGGAAATTGCTGTTGTATTTTCTTCTCACAGGGAGGCTATTTTGCAGAAGAAACTGTGGGAACGTGTTTCCACCCATGTAATTGAAAATATCTACCTACCTGCTGCCCAAACAATGGACTCTGGTACCTTTAACACCACTATAGACATCAAGCTCAAGCAGTGGACCGACAAGCAGCTTCCACACAAAGCTCTGGAGGTAAAACTGTTTGTTAGAATAAGGTGCAGATGGTTTGTTAGAATAAGGTGCAGATGATTTCAGAAAATATAAATTCAGAATTTGATGGGTTTTTTTTCAGTTGTGCTAATAAGAGGGGATATTTCTAAGTTTAGTCAAATTCATTTGATAACTTTTTATTTATTTATTTATTATTTATTTGTTTATTTCCTAACTCATTACTCATAATTTAACACTAACTAAACTTGCTTGGAACAAAAAAAGAGATGCTGTAAGAAATAATAAATCAATGTACTTATTGTAATGCTGTTCCCTTTCCTCCATATAAGTAATAATTGACTCCCTTCAGGTGGCCTGGGAGACATTGCAAGAAGAGTTTGCACGCTTCATGGCTGAGTACAGAGGGAAAGACCAGGATGACATATTTGACAAACTTAAGGAGGCTGTGAAAGATGAGAGCATCAAGCGGCATAAGTGGAATGAAAGGGCCATGGACAGCCTGGTAAACAAACATATAGGACGTGCACTCATTTATAATTGCATAATAATAAACAGTACTTAAAAAAATGAACTTTTTAGAGAGAAAAGCACATTATTTAATATTGAACTGCAATCACATTGCAGCTCAACTGACAATGTATTTTTTTCTCCTTGTCTGTGTGAATGTGTGTCAGAGGGTGATTCAGCACAATGCCCTAGAAGACCGTTCTATCACAGATAAGCCCCAATGGGATGCAGCAATCCAGTTCATGGAGGAAACCTTGCAGTCACGCCTGAAAGACAGTATGTTAGCTAAAAATCCTTTTTATCCTTATAACTGCAGATCAGTTTGCAAGTTTCTCTTTGAATTGTCATTTTTAATCTCACTGCTGCTCCTTTAGCTGATTCAGTGATCAGAGACATGGTGGGCCCAGACTGGAAACAGAGGTGGCTGAACTGGAAGAACCGTACACCGGATCAGGTCAGAAGCTGCCGTCTCTCCTCAGAATAATGACCATGATGATGATAGTGGCTACGGCCAAAGTCCCTACATCTAAATATGACTTTGCTGTCATGATGACAAAAGGCCAATTTGTCAATCTCTGATTCTCCAGCACATTCGTAATGAAACAAAAAATGAGCTGGAGCGCTTGCTAAAGCTGCACGATGACCACACTGCTTACCTGGCCAATGACGAAGTCACCACAGTCAGGAAGAACCTGGAGGGACGAGGAGTTGAAGTTGATCCAGTGCTGGTGAGATCTAAAACCCAAAACCCAAACAAGCTTCAAGATAAATGTATTTTGTTGTTAAAATTAGTAATAGTTGTGTAAATATTTATCTGTCATTGTATTCAATTTCTGCCTGTTGTCATCTCTGTTTTCAGCGAGATTTCTAACAGCATGTCTAGCTAATTTAGTGTCCATTAACTACTGAAACTCTTTATAATTGGACAGATCAAGGACACGTGGCATCAGCTGTATCGCCGACACTTCTTACACAAAGCTCTTGCCCATTGCAACCTCTGCAAGAGGGGTTTCTATTACTACCAGAGGCACTTTGTTGATTCTGAGGTAAATAAAAAGGATGAGTTATAATTAACTTGTCATCCACCTCTGTCTAACCTTCATTCGATTCATTGTTGTTCTTGAATTTATTCCAGCTGGAGTGCAATGATGTGGTTCTGTTTTGGAGGATCCAGAGGATGCTGGTCATCACAGCCAACACTCTCCGACAGCAGCTAACCAACACTGAGGGTAATGATGACCACTTGTTGATAATAACTGCTATAGAGGTGCTTTACCAATCTGTCCTCTGTTAGTCTGTCAAATGTTTTCTAATATAATTTAAATTAAAGTGGTTCTTTTCAGATTTATATTTATTTTGCGAGATGTTTTATAACACCTCTTTTATTTACTATTCTTTGGTATTTTTCTAATGGTGTAAATTGTTACATTTGAGGAAGGGATAAACATTTTCATTACATTTTATTGTTCAAAATGAAAATGAAAAGCCAGGTAACACAAAGCAGAAATGGTAAAGACTGGCTGACTTCGGCTGATACGTAACTTACAGGTTCAAGCTCTGTTTTGTACTCATGATCCATGATCGGTTATTCACATCATTCATTTGTATTTAGTGATGAGATTCAATCTCACAGCTAGTTGCTCAAACACGCCCATTGTGAAAAAAAAACGTCTTTTCTCATAGATTTTAATGATGGCTAAATGACTTTTATCACGTGATTCACACACAGGAAAATTCAGTGCATTAGAACTGAAACAAGTTTACATTTTTAAGTTTGTTTATTCACTGTTTATTCTTAGTACGCCGGTTGGAGAAAAATGTGAAAGAGGTGTTGGATGACTTTGGGGAAGACATGGAGAAAAAGACACAGCTCATCACCGGCCGCAGAGTCCAGCTGGCTGAGGATCTCAGTAAGAAGCAAACACTCCCACTGCAGAAAAGATACATATTTTACTAGACTTACTCACACATCTCAATTTAGTGTATGTTTTATTGCATTAAATGTTAATGGTAAATTAAGTCACACAGCTGTCAGTAGGTGGCAGCAGTGCTTCAGGAATTTGTGTGAATGTCTTCCTACCTCGGTTAATGCATCATTCTGACGAGACAAACGGGTTTAATTGGTGTAATTCCCTCTGGTCAACTTTTAGGCTTTTTTAAAGAGAGCTTGACTTTGCAGTGATGTAAGGCATTTAAGCACAGATACTATTAACATATCCACACTAATGGAAAAAAGTGTAATCTACAAGAGTCCCATGTTATGCAGACCACCCTGGACCTTCTGTTTCTTTCAAAACCTTGTGATGCACACAAAACTCAGGATGTGGTGGCCTGTAATTATATCACACTGATGTTACCAAAGGGCATCTCTGAATTTCATTAATTGTCACGAGTCACTTCAAAGTGGGGAAATAAACATAAAATGCTCTATTAGACTTAAAAATTATTTTGGTGTCTGTTTAAACGTGGTTGATTATTTTTGCACAATCTTTAAAAAAATTAACTGTTGGCCGTTGTTGATGGTTAATGCTTAATCTGTTTATTACTCACTTAAAAGTAAGATTTCTCTTTTCCCCATTTCTTTTTCAAGTTAGTGACTCATAATTTCAGCCCATCTTTCTTTTTGTAAAGGTCATGCATCAGTCCCAAACATGCCTCAAAAGAATGCTGCATTTGTTGCATGTGGTTAGGATGTGGCTTGTATGAGTCAGTACCAGAATGGCTCTGGCCTCAGTTGGAGCCGAGCATTCATGGAAAGCAGAGATGGATGTGGAGGGTTTCTCTAAGTTTGCCTCTTGTGCATGCAGACCACTAACTAATCATTTAGTTGTAGAGGATTAGCCTTGAAGCTTGCTGCCAATAACGTGAGACGTGCATTTACTCCAAGAGATACTTTTACTTGGTCTTAATTATTATGTACATATAAAATGGTTTGGTCAAGCACAGTCCAATGGCACGAAGACTCTTCATTTTCACTTTTTTTTACAATTAATTAAAATGTATAGTGACACCAGCCCAGGGTAGAAAAGCAGACACACACCTGGCCTTACAGTACAAACAGTAAAGTCAATTCCACACTTTTCCACACAGGCATGACATTCCTACTTCCTGCCACCAAAGCATCCCTTCACTCAGATGTGGGAATGCGTTTTGAATCTGTCATGGGATCTTATAGGGAAGAACCACCTGTCCATGCTCACTGTAAACTCTTATAAGCTTATTGGTGACATGAGAAATCTCAGTCAATCATACCAAGTAGGTGGTCAGAATTTGACAAGCTGCCAGATGAAATGAAGCCCACACTTTGTTCACTCTTGTATTTATGATTAATTTATTTGTGTCACAGAATTAGCATTTCCTATCTCGTCTGTCTATTAACGCTCAGTTAAGTCCATAAACCTCCCTCTAATAAAACCACCAATGGAGTGATCATGTTCTAAGTCATTCCTGTGATGTTAAAGAACTCTAAAATGATACCTTTTTCCCTTCTTTTCCGCCAAGTGTGATAATATATGTTCCACAGTTTTAGCTTTGGCAGTTTGTCAGGATGGGTTTGTGGGTGAGTGGAGTGTCTGGGTCATTAGCTGTCTGACACTTTGTACAGCGCTCTCTGCCAAGTGTAGCCAAGGACCCAAGTGTGTGGGTGTGGGATCAGTCCACACCGACCTGCACAGTTGATGGATTGACTTGGTGACATAAAGTGAGGGAGCTTCATTACAAACTTCCAGTGCTTCTTAAATTTCTTTTTTTGCATATTTTAGGTTGAATTGTTTATATATTGGCATGTTATTTTAGACCTGTATGGCATTGAAGCTCTTGTAGCCGAGGGCACCTTTTCCCAGTTAAGCATTGCTCTACAGAAATGGGGATTTTGTCTGTTTCTGTTTGTGAAGCAACCTTATTCTTGGTCTTATGAAATCATCTTTCCTCAAAGATGTTAATCCTACTTCTGTGACAGCAGGTCAGATTGCCTCGGGCACAAACCATAACCTGACCCCACAACTCATCCATTTTCCCCAACCTCAGTCCATCTCTCTGAATTTCCCCCCATTGTTTCACTGCTCACATTCAGCTCTGTCCAGCAAAACCCTCTTACTCTTCATTCATTCCTCCCCTTTGACAAATGGAGAGAGAAAGAATAGGAAGTTAGAGAGGGGACCTTCACCTGACATCTTCTGTTAAAAAATAGGGAGGAGAGGAGGGAAAAGAGAGAGAGAGCGCTGGAGACAGGGGAAAGGATAAACACACTTAACAAAGGCAGAAATGTGCTCCCAGGGGCGGTCTGCTGTTAAGCTCTGTTTGCCCCTACTTGCAGACAGGCTCAACATTGCTCAGGTTACAAATAGAGGTCAGGTGTGTGTGTCGGTGAGTGAGAGTGTGAAAGCACCTTTAATGAATGGTACAGTGTACACTGCAAAGAGGTGTATGTGTGTGTGTCTGCGAGCGTGTGCCAGACCAGCTGTATGGCACAGCGCCGTCTCTGGAGCAAAGCCCAGGCCTAATGTGTGAGCTCAGAACAGAGACCACTGGGCTGTCACTGCTTCACTGGCCTGTTTAGAAACGGGAATAGGTATTTCTTTTCCCCTCAGTTCTCATCTTCCTCAATATCATTCACTATAGGACAGATTCTTTTATTTAGCCATTTACTTAGTTTTGCCCATTTTACTCATTTATATTGATACTTTGAAACAAAGCCGTACCGTACCGTCCTCTTCCGCTTATCCGGGGTCGGGTCGCGTGCGCAGCAGCCAAAGCAGGGAAGCCCAGACTTCCCTCTCCACGGCCACATCAGCCAACTCATCCGGGGGGATCCCGAGGCGTTCCCAGGCCAGTCGAGAGATATAGTCCCTCCAGCGGGTCCTGGGTCTACCCCGCGGCCTCCTCCCAGTGGGACGTGCCCAGAACACCTCCCGGGGGAGGCGTCCAGGGGGCATCCTGACCAGATGCCCAAACCACCTCATCTGGCTCCTCTCGATGCGGAGGAGTAGCGGCTCAACCTCGAGCCTCT
>JAVQJG010123059.1:0-10456 GCA_036024015.1 Craterocephalus amniculus | reverse complement strand
ACTAGGCGACAGACGAAGAAGAATGCTGTAAACAGAGGCATCTTACGGTTGTCTTGAACAGGCTACGGCTAGTTAGCATGGCTTCAAAGGCATCTAGTAAAAGTAATTATCAAAGCAGTATAAAAACATATGCCGAATCGCAGAGTAAACATGCATATTTGTCCAAACGGATTTACGACCGGCCTTTTAGCGCTAGTCTCATGTATCGCGAGACCTCCAAACCAAAACAAGCGCGAGGGTCAATGGGCTAAACTGCAAGCGCCGTTTCTGGTAGGGGGAGACCCGATGGAGGAGGAAATGTCCGCTTTTTCATCAGAACAGGTCGGTCAAGCAAAATACTTACTTCCAAGCTACTGTATGACGATGATAATGCTGCATAGAGCCGCTTTAATCAACATGAGACATCAGGTGTCATGTTGGGTTACAGCAGGGAATCTTCAAGTGATGGTGCATTATTTGTGCCGCTGTGACAGTGAGTAGATAACACAGAAGGTAAACACACCTAAACATCTGTCACCTTAAGATAACCATCTTTTTATGTCCTAATTCATTGGATTGGGAGGTGTCTGTTTCAGGCAGCGAGGGCCGGTGTGGCCTGAGGGAGTAGACTTTAACATGGCAGCAGCCCTTATTTAACACACCATGAAACTGCTGTTAGTCATAGCTCGCCATGACAGCAGCTCTCATTATCACTACCTGGATATGCATGGCATGGTTGTCAGAGCGAGGCAGGCACTGGGGACAGTTACACATGATTGCCACAAATCAGCCAAGAAATGGGATGTCTGATCACCCTCACCGAATCAGATAGAAGAACAGAAATCAAGCTGTGGCAGTTTGAGTGCATGGATGTTACGAATGGAAATGCAGGTGCCTCATTAAAGTGCAAATTGAGACCCAGAAATGTTCAGCTGGGTGTATTTTCCTGTTTCTCTTTCAAACACGAATAAAGGCGAGATAGTACAATGATATCAACAAGAAACTACTAAAAGCAGGGAGCATTTGATGGGCAGGGTGCTTGCTTTTGGCACCTCTCAGCTCTCAGATCAGACCAACCTCTCATCCCTGCGTCCTTATGTCAAGTGTTGCTGGGCTGCCAGGTCCTCTCTCTCCTACTGTTTTGTGCGCTGAGTGTTTCAGGACTGCAGGTGCAAAGCCTGTTTGCCCACTACAGGTGGGCCTGAGAGAGCACGCTCACATCTCACCCTCCTCTCGGCTCATTAAAACCTTCAGCTGTTCCTCCCCCTCCTCCCTCCTCCTCCTCTTACTCCTTCAGACCCACAGTGCTCACACCACACGGATCACACTCATCAAACTATGATTTACAGTATTTACACCATCCTCCTGAACCCGTTGTGGCTCTGGGGAATCTGCAGAATGCCCATCCCCTCCCTGAGTGCAGCCAGCATCCTGTTAAATGAGAGCCAATCAGCGGCGGTGGGTGGAGTGCCAAACTACAAAGCACTTCTTCCCGTTGGCAACCTTCCCTGTGGTGGCTCTGATCACCACACAGTGTTAACAACACGTGACCTGGCCCCGCAGCCCACAGTAATTGAGGTTACATCCCAGGCAATACCTTGATGAATAATTAAAAGGCCAGAAACGGAACTCTGAGTGACTTAGCCAGCACCCTGGGGCCTAATAACGTGCTTGGACTGTATTAGGTAATCTATCCACTGGTGCCAGTTTGTGTCACGCACTCGCGCATAAGCACACAATTGGGCCCAGATAAAGGCAACACAACGGCATCAGTCATTGTCAGGACAGAGAGGCTGGTTAAGGCTCTGCAGCAACAACATGAGGAATTATTTCAGGCTGACTGGTGGGCACTTATCTTGCCAGAAATGTGAGGCCAGTTCGAAAATGCGATAAAAATGCCATCTGGTATTAAACAGTACTATTATGAAAAGCTTTAAAAATACAGAAATAAAGCCTGGACGATGCAATTTTTTGTGCTTGAGTTACATGTAACGGGAACAGGTTTGTGACCTTGGTCACATTGAAACCTGAGCATGGAAACACTAGACCCATTTATAAGTTGCCATTAAGGCTGCAAAGGTGATAAAGATGTACCGCCATACCAGCACTGGCCGTTAAAGCCACCAACGTCATTCAGAGGCTAACAGAGGTCATTCACACTATGCTAAAACATGACTTGTTTTATGGTCTGCAACCCTGAGTATAATATTAGAAAGCGCTCATTTGACTGAATCATTTCTGCAGTGACATCTCTGAAGGCAAAGCACAGTAGCATATGATAACATTGAAAGGAAAGGTCATCTGGTGTGTTTAAACTGAAAAAAGGAGATTTTTTTGCAGATTGGTGGGACTTGCAAATGCAGAAAAAGATGACAGGCCAGAAAGTTGGCACACGGTATGAATGGACCATAGAAAACTGAGTGCAGGATACATGCAAAATAAGTTAAAACTGTCATGTCTGATTACTTTGGGACAATTTAAGTCAAAGAGACAAAATCTCTTGACTCTTGCAACTGCTAAAGTGCTGTTTCCAGAGTGTTTTGTTGAATTGTGAAACTAGTGTTTACATGTGTACTCCTGGTTTGATTGTGTGTTTTATGTTTAGTTTTATGTCTTTGGTTTTATGTTGTTAGTTTTATGCTGCTGTCTTGGCCAGGTCACTCTTGAAAAAGAGTTTTTTTTAATCTCAATGAGTTTTATTCCTGGTTAAATAAAGGTTACTACTACTGCTACTACTTTACAGCACAAAACCTTGTGCTGAAGCACCCTTATGTATAGTTTCTATCCAGAATGATAGCCTTGTGAGGAAACTAATTTATATACACACCGAGAGAAACTGCTGTTTACATGTTGTATGAGTGCAGTGCAGATGAGAGTAAGGCCCTTTTCCCTGACAGGCCCCTCGTGTCACGACTTCAGCGTGTAGCAGAGGTGAGCTGCTGGTGCAGAATAATTAAGACCTCTGTGAAAGTGACAGGGTCACCAGGAGGTATGCAGCATAGCAGAGCTCCTCTTCTCAGCTGTTTCCTCTGCGAGCTGTCACGGCCGCTGCGTATTTATAGCAGCATAGTGCAGCGCTCTGCCCAACCCCTCCTCCTCGCAGACAGATGTCACCTTCAAGCCTCTATTTCTGGGGCTAAACACAAAGCTTTCAAAATCCTAAAAAGCCACATACATGGGCAATCAGCAGAACAACGCAGTCCAAAGACAACGTCGGAAATGTCTTATTCATGCCAACGAAGGCGGTTTTTAGTTCTCTAAATGTACTGAACGTCTTTACATAACTCTTACTTACAGTAATTCTGCAGCTAAGGCTGGTAACACAATAACACACTCAGTCTGGAAAAAACTCTTGAAACAAGCCCTTTACACACAAACACACACACACAAAATAAAATTTATTCCAGTATTGGTGTTGTCTGAAAGTATGAAACATTTCATTTGATTCCATCAATAAATAATGTCGCTCCGTGCTTGCTAATCTTTGTGAACTGCAAAAAGCCAAACAAGTCCTCGCGGCAGACGGCAGAAAGATTTCCAAACTTTAATTTCAACACAAAAATATAATCACAGAATAAACACAGGAAACGGTATAATATCTTGTGTGTGTTTGTGTGTGTAATGCAGCTGACTGTGTGTCTGTGCCTCAGATAAGAGACGACTAGGGGCCTCTGTAATGTAAGCCAGGGTGACTGAATGTGTTGACATAGCTTTAATTCAGCTTGATACCAGACACCAGCAGTCTGTCTGAGCCTCTGTGCACAGGGGGTGTTAACCTCTCAAAGATTCTCAAAATACACAAACACCAAGCACGACTGGCCACAAGGGATTAAAATAACTTTTATGAGTACCACGCTCATACACTGCCGTTTCCACACTCGCCTTCGGTCAGCAATATAACTTATTCAAACATGGCAAAGCACTGCTTTAATGATGAGTAAACAGTCAGTTTAATGACCTAGTAGACATGTTTTTGTAGATATGATTTGAATCACATTTAGCCCGGTACAATCACTCTGCTCTGTGTATCAAAGAAGCAATAAAGTTCAATTACGGTGTACAAACATAAACATCTTGTATGGGTAACAAATGCAATTTATGACTGTGGCTTCAATTTGATCCTTTAACCTTTAACAGATTGCTAATGTGTCAGACTATCTGCCCAGCAGTGTGTTCTCAAGGCTAGGGTAACGCAGCCCGAACCTCTGGATGAAGTGTTGGTCACTCAATATGAGCGTGTCTTGCAGGTCATAAGCCTGTCGCTGCCAAAATGGGTTTCTTTTACTGCCACACTGGCGATAATCAGCTGATGCTGGCTGTCAGTCGACATGGCTTTGGGACAGACAGGGGGACAGACTCAGAGGACACATGATCGCCTTGCTGACAAGTATCCCTAACCCCAGCTGCCGTGACGGTTCCTCTGTCATGTGGGAGGATGAGGGGAGACTGGGGGGAGGGGGGGGCAGAGGAGAAGGTGGCAACAGGGCCCCGCTGAGAAAGGGACAGGGAGAGAGTCTTAAGCGAGCATGAATTTTAGCACCCCAGCATTGCTGTGCTGCACCACATCCCCCCTTTCCACTGCCCGGTTACAGTGCTGGCCCTAAAGTCCCAAAAGGGCAGAGCAACAGGCGACAGGCCTCAGTCCCCGCAGCTCCCACGTTAAGCCAACAATCAGGTGCTACATTGTTCAAGAGCATTAACTGGGATTAGACTTCTATTGTAAAATGTCACAGTATCCTTCTATATACTGTTCTCCCTTTCATGTATTGTATATATAACAGTGTCCCCACCTTGCATCGCCACTCATCTGTGCCCGGCCAGCACGGGTCTGCCAGCAGCACATGTGTAATTATCTTTTTCAATTCAACTCCTGCGCAGGTGGCTGTTTTACCTGCTGCAGCCCTGTATGCTTGTTTTTGCATAGCATCTCTTGGACTGGAACTTCACCAACAGAAAATGTAAAATTGTATTGTTGGAAATATATTGTCACCTTTACGATGCAGCCCAGAAGAAAGGTGTGTGTGAATTTTCATTATATATGATGAAGCACAGTTACTTACTGTTTAAAATACAAGCTCTGCCAGAGTGTGAAAAGCGAAAGAGATCTTTTATGAATAGTTTACAGGCATTACAGCTTAACACAACTTTCAATAGACTCATTTCTCTTATTTCTGTCTCTTTTCACAGCATGAAAGGTAATGTAAATATTGCCATTTAAAGTTTACTTGGTTAATTTTCTTTTTGATTGTTTTAAACAGCTTTAAGACCTGACACAGACCAGTGCGCGTATGGAGCGACAGATAATGCTTGTGGATAATCTGAGAAAAAAATGGACAATATCCCGCTTTATAAATTACTTCAAAGACACACTTGACATTCAATCGACAGCTTCCTGTTACCTGTATGCAAACATTTGGGAATAGTAATATGTCTATGATGCAAGTACGGGCTAATACTCTCAGTTTTCTACTTGTATCTTTGCAAATTAAGATCTAAAGACAAATTTATTTTCTTTTTTACTCTTTGTTATATATATATAAAAAACTAGCCCTGAGAAAGCTATTCTGCTTATTTCACAAATTCATTAACATGAATATGTATTACAGATAAAACAACATAAGACCACCCATAAATGATGGCATATATACATGAAGAAGGAAGAAGCGTCCCTTCATCCCCCTCCTCCACGTCTCTGCACTCAGGTGGCAGTTTTCATTTGGATTCAGCAAAATGAGGTGTTGGATAATGTTCCTGGCTGTAAATAACACCGCTGCATCTAAGATTTAAATATAGAATTGGGTTTCTGCTGCTTGGAAAGCTATGCACTGCCTTGAAAAGTTCAGCCCCATTAATTAGTTTAAACTTAACCGTGGCCCCTTATAGACATAGTGTTGTGTGCTCGCCTGCACGCTGACATGCTCAAATGATCCTACATCAACACACATGCGATGTGGTTCATCCGGAGATCTGTGGCGCATGACGAGCCACGACTGCGAGACTATGCTATCCCCAGAGGGGGCTTGACCCCTCGGGCTTTGATTGGCAGGTAAACGGCTCAACCAGAGTCCTCTTTCCATGGAATGTGCTTGTGTCTGTCAGAGGAAAGAGCAGCTGGCAGCAGCAAAGACAGAAGATCAAGTCAGCTTTAGGTGTTAGAATAAGATCCTCACAGCTCTCCGTGCCATTTCACAGCACACCAGACTGTCTCATTTTAGACACTCATTAGCAAACCGTGCACTTGCTATTGCAGCGCAAAGGGTGGGCCTGCTCATGAACAAGATACTTTATTCACTACTAACTAACGCTGCAATTACGCTGATTAACCTGCAAGCTAAAGGAGCTTCTTACTCAATATTATTAAGACATAAATCCTCCTTTTTATTTGGAAGAAGAAATTACAATCTTGATTTGTACATTCTAACGTCAACTATTAGCTATCGCCGATATAGAGAGCTGAAATATTATGCAGATCTCTCCTTCTCCAGATTGAATTCTGTGGTTCTGCTAAGCTTCAGAAAGGCGCATACACTCGCACATTCCCCCAGCCCCTGCAAATTGCAAGTGTTGACGTGTTGAGTGTTGATGTATGCAGATCCTCTCTTTCACACAGCAGTTTAATAACTGGCAAAGAAGTCTGACGAGCACCGCTCTCTGGCTTTCACTGCCTTAATTCTCCATTAGAATGAATTAACACCTACATAACATACGATTAAAAAAACATTAAAACAGGTTTAGAGTCATTTGCACATATTAACAACTCTATATTACCAACCATGTCATTTTACCCAGAAAGCGAGGTAACTTTAGTGTGTTCGCTCTGAGTTATGTGACCTTTATGTCTGTTTATGAACAGATAATTTTGGCACTGCTCAGTAATCAAAATATCTTATTACAAACGATGACTGGGGAGAATTTATCTGTGATGAATAAAAAAAGAAAGAATTAAAGAGTCCTGGGCTTCAATTGTAGCCAGTGCCTCGCTTACTGTGAAAAACCCCTTTTATCTTTAAATCCCCAAACTTTCCTTTAACCCTAATCTATCACCTTTGTTATCCCGCATGATTAATCGGTGGCCTTAAATAACCACAGCGGGCTTGATTAATCGAAAGGGGTGAGGTGTTGAGTTCTGGCCCTACGGTGAATGTGCAGAGCCAGCAAACGCCTCGCACTTCTGTGGCCACTGCCATCTGTCTCCCAGTGTGACTTGTTCCTTTACGGTGCCCCTCGTGACTATGCAACTGCATTACTAACATGTTTCCGACACATATAACACAGATGTCTTCCTACTAATGCGTCCACGAGACAGCTAAAACAACAACGTGATACCTGTCGGGAATCTAACTTTCTGAAATGATCAAAACGTTTGAGCGGCATTGCAACATACTGTTAATATTTCATAAAGCATTATGAGCATAATGAGATAATATACATTATTTTCTATTTAAGAGCTTAATTAGCTTGTGAGGGCTACAGTTCGCTCACAGCCGTGAGTAGGAAAGGTTAAGTGCTGTGAATTTCGAAGCTCAAAAATACTTTGGCTCTTCAGAGTGCTTATCATCAATCAATAACTACAGGGGGCAGCATGACAATTTATGTAGTCACTGCCCAAAAACTGGGAAAAATTCTGAACTTCTCATTGTTAATCATCATACAAATAACTGCAAAGTTTTCCAGTTGATCTTCATGATATTGTTACAGTACAAGCCCGATAAGATCCGTGGAGAATCATAGTCATATGCCGTGTCTACAGTGGATGATAAGGGCGCAGTATGTGATCACAGCTGTTGGTGGAAAAAAGAAAAAGAAAAAAATGACTTCTTAGTTACTGCATTCATACAGACTGAACAGAAACACTTTGGAGCCCTATCAGGTGCCTTTGCCGAATCAACAGACCGATGTTAGATAAGGTGGTGTGTTCTGCTATGCCACCTGTCTTAAACACACACATTGATTTGGCCCCATCACTACCTCACCTCCTGCTTCCTCTCTAGAGGCATCCTCTTTAGACCCAGAGCCACCTCTGAACATCACAAACACAGCAGAGATGTGAAAACATTATTTCCACCTTGTACTATAAATAGGAAAAAGGTAGTTGAGGTTGCAGCTAGTTATATGGCTTTACTTATATCAGACAATAATATAGATGGACAGAAGATGACATTCAAATACGTACATTGTAGAACCTCCCCCCTTTTTTAAGGTAAATACACAAAAAACACAGAAATGTAATGTACTTGGCTATGAGCTGGTTGGCTTTATGAGTTTCATATCTTGACTTTGACTCAGTCATTTTAAGACATTTAAATACTCACCATTCAAGTGGTCAATTGGTAGTATATATTTAGGGTTGTTGTCATCCTAGATGGTCATTTTCCATCCTGGTATCAATTCTCTGAAGGACTAAAATAGGTTTCTCTTAAGAATTTCTGAGATTTGTACACTATTCTGACAATCCTCTGGGCCTTGCCAGAGAAAAACTTTTTTTCTGGACACTGGATAAAAAAATCCTATCAACCAAAAGACCTCGAAAGCCAAGATGCTTCCAAAGGAATGGTACTGTGGGATGGTCCAACTTTTGCTTCAATCTTTTTACCTTTATCGTTATTTTAAATCTTCAGAAGATACGCATGAAGAAAAATTAATCTCACTTGAAAGATTCATGAAATCTTTCTTGGAAATCGGGCGATCTTTTAATCGCTCAGCTTTTCACAGTAACAGATACCTTGACTAGGTGCCCAAACTTTTGAATGCCACTGTACATGATATGCAACATTACCTGACTTTGGCGTGTTAGCTGTCCTGCCCAGTGACAGATGAGAAAGAGGCAGAGAGGTCCAGCAGCCTTGGTGACAGACAGACAGATCAGACAGGTGCTGCACATTAGGCTGAGGTAAATCTCTGCTCTGTTGGCAGAGAACTTGCTGCAAGCTGTAGCAAACATGAACTAATGCTGTATGTCAGTCACTCTGAGGGTGAGATGAAAAATCACTCCTGGAAATGTCTGAGAGAAGTTCCTTTTTTTTTTTTTTTTTTTCTAAAGATGAGTGAGATGTGTGGATTTCTTTTTAATCTCCAGTTTTTATTCTTTACATTTCTGGTTTCAGCACCAAAATCAAAATAAATGCTCATGTCTAAAATATAAACACATTTTTAGTAATGTATACTGCCAGTCGAAAGTTTGGACACACATTCCCATTAGACTTAATGGGAAGTGTGTCCAAACCTTTGACTGGCAGTGGCTGTTTAACACACATGTTTGTGTACATACGTAGCTGTAGCTGCTACTGGAGACCACTTCATTGTAACCCACTGTAAACAGACAATAAAGCTCATGCTCTTTTCTAACAGTATACAAATCATCAGATGCACATTAACACATGTTCATTGTAATCATGGACACAGGAACTGGCAGAGAGCCATCTCTATTCATGACGACGTATTGAGTCAGGGATTCCCGCGCAGCTCTATTACAGCACCTACTGTATGTATGGGGACTTCCTGACATAAATTAAGAATATCTGAAAGTCATTTTTAATCATTATAATTGTTACTATATTTTAATGGGTATCCAATTGTGATTATATTGAATTTAGTCTTTAATTCTAACCCTAGCAAGATGGTTATGTTTGAGTCTTCCTGTGTGTTGCATTTATACACATTTGCACAGTTCAGAAACTAATAAAGCTGTATTGAAATAACACAGATTATCAAATTACGAGTGATTTTAATTCTTACAAGTGATGTTTAATTGGAGTAAAATGACTTTTTTGTGTCAAACACCATAATTATACGAACTTCAACACATGTATCCATTGTTTTACTTACAGCTAAGTTGTCAAACTTGAATTAAAGCAGAGGTTCCTTTCAAAAATCCCTTCTGGGCTACAGTCCGAACTCATATGGAGACTTGAGTTCACGCCATCTTCTAAAATTTCCTCATCATAGTTTGCTTCACATTGGTGTTAGTTTACAGATAAAACAATGAGTTTACTTTGAGTTTTTATTGTGCTGCTAATGGCTGAGTAAGTATAACCTAAAACAGTGATGGTTATGTAATGTGCACTTTTCTCACAGACCAGCATTCAGCTTATGGTTGTACGTATAATGGATGAGGTTTATACATTTTGCAGTTTTGTAGTTCTGGAGCTAACATTCACGGTCACCCTGAGACAGTCTTACACTGATTTAGAATTTTTGCACTGTAATAAATCTCTGGTGTCTTCAACTTAGAAACGAAAGTATAAGGTGCCATAAAACTGTGTGTAAACTCAACTTTCAGATTTTACCTTAAACAGGCAAGTTATACAAGTTTTAACTTATGATTTATTTTCATTTAATGAAGATTTGAAGATTTATATCAAATGGAGCTTAGCGAAAGTTCAGTCAGGAAGACCTGCAATGGTTCTTCATTCATCCTCACTTAGCTGTCACCTTCTCCCTCTTTCTCCTTCTCACATTCTCTCTATTCTTCTTTTCC
>JAVQJG010123057.1:0-14214 GCA_036024015.1 Craterocephalus amniculus | reverse complement strand
AATATAATGACTACTTTAACAGTTAACAGTTAACAGCTAAACTTTATTTATGCCTGTAGCTGCACCTTGGAGATCATGAAGTTGACCTTAGGAGTCATGTGACCGAAGCTGTAGCGAAGGTGTGACAGGTCAGCTGATCTGGTCCTGCTGTCTGTCTCCATCATTGTTCACCCACCTTTCCTCAAATAAACAAAGTAAATATGAAGCTAACTCCGTGCTCCTGCCCAGTCTGACTCTAAGCCCCTCCCACTGGCTGTCTGTGATTCGCCCATATAAACCACCACTTCCTGTCTAAAATGCAGTAAAACTGAATGTTTTTTTGTTTTTCATTGAGTCATTTTGTTTTTTCATTCTGAAAAATTAGATTTTCTTTGTCCCGTTATAACAGTTAAAGTGAAAACTTCGTCATGATTTATTGTTGGTTTTTTTAACTTGTTTTTTTAATTCTCATCTCTAAACGGAAAATCCAATAACCGGAACATGCACGGACCATAACAGCATAAAACTACCGCACATGGGCTCTGTTTCAGCCTTAAAAACAGAGCTCCACATCCCGCTTTTCTCTCCCGTTTCAGAAGTGTCTTGTGTGAAGCAGTGAGACATGGGGGCAATGCAATCCTTAAACACTGAAGACCGAGCCGTGTGGGTCGGGATGATTGTACACTAATGCGGGAAGCACAGCACACTGTGGGCGGGGTCTGTGAATCCAGCCCACTGGCTCGCCTTGCTCTTCAGACTTGACCGTGTGAGCTACTCTTACATGATGCAAAAGGAGATTCCAGATGACCTTTCAGCCGTCCGGAGGAGAGCAGTGGAGGGACGATCCTCTCTGGACGTTGGATCCGGCTGAGCTTTCAGTCTCACTGGCAGGGAGGAGGCTGCGTGATCCCAGTGAGCCGCTTCCTCCACAACCAAGGTCACATTTGCTCTGAACAGTAAGAAAAACAACCGTTATGTCCTCTTTCAGGACCCAGAAACCTTCCCTACCACCGTCCCTGCTGGCACAGTCAGAGATGTCGCACTTACAGGAAGGTTTTCAGAAAGTAGCTGCAGCGCTGAAGCTAGCGGCTGATAGCAGGAGCCACAGAAAGATGCTAAAGTTCAGATAAATAAGCACAAACAGGAAAAGAAGTGACGTTCCTTTTTCCTCTAAAAGGAGGAGTAGACGTGTCGGTTTGGGGCAGATTTCTGCAGATATCTAGGCTGAACTACGCTTAAATGCACATTTCTAGTTCAGTGCTACTCAGACATGAGCATGGTGTCTCTAATCTAACTCTTTAAACTCCAAACCTGATTTTCTCTTTACTGAAGAGTCCCACTCAGCCTCGCAGGTAGCCGGCATGTCCTCATCAGTGTACAGAATTAGTGTTGGTTTCATTTCATGCATTAGCTAAAAGCAATAATTAGTCATTTTGGAAAGTTTCACATATGAACACAGTTCATACACAGTTTCTCATATGAGAGACTACAGAACTGCTGGACGATGAGTCAGACTGTCCAACAGCAAATCCACTGCTCACAGCAGTTAATGAAGTCATTTCCCTTTCATGCATGACCCAAGAAATAATGAACAGAAAAGTCTATTTTTTTATCTTTATTTTGAAAATGACAGAAATGAAAAATAAAGGGCAAATACAGCAGGTACGCGTTTACACTGAGGTCAGGATTATTGTAGTTTGAAGATATCCACCAGGGGGCAGAATCAGTTTTTCCCACATGGTGGTGAACAGGCGTCAGATACGGGGAAAGGTTATCGTTCTTTTTGTGGATAATCCACATTTTTTATACTTATTTACCTACTTATTGAACTCGTGTTAGAAACCAAATCCAACTTTGCTGCATGGATTTGTAAACAAATATCTTTCTGTATCCATGTACCAAACATCTCCGCCCCAACATCTCAGCTGAGTCATTCTGGCTCTTCTGTTTATCCCGAGCATGAAAACCAGACATCACCTTAAGGTAGCGACGGCTTCTGGGTCTGTTAAGATGCATAACTCATGATCAGAAATACATATCATAAGGGAAGCCGGAGCTGTTTCTGTTTTTCTTTCTTCTTCTCTCTCTATTTGAGTGTGTTTGAATGTGAATAATGTCATGGAGTCTCTCAGAAGAATGATATGCAGTGTTAAGGAGTAATTACATCTATTTCAATGTAACATATAAGCTCTCCCTCGATTCTCTCTCTGTCTTACTCTCCTGGTGAGAGATGAAGGGAGGCATCTCGGTGGGGTTTTTTTCTTTTGTTTTTTTCTTTAAGCTGGAAAACTTCACAGCCGAAGAATGTTCACGTCCACCTCTGCAGCGTGGGCTCAGCCCTCGGGACGTCGCAGGGTTCTTCATCGGTTCCTTTAGGAAACTACTTCACATGCTGAATTACTCTCGTTTGTTTCTGTTGAATGTTGTACCGACGTAACTGTAATGCTCTGCTATCTAGCTCGCTGCGGAGATGTTATCACGGTGTGTGCTTCGCATCCCAACGGGCAGCTCTGTGGAAAAGATGCCCCGCTGTTTCGTCCTTGACTCGTTCAAAAACCAGAAAAAACAAAGAAAGAGGAAGAGGGAGGAAACAGAAGGAGCTGATCATACAAGACTCATATTTATCTTTAGGACAGAAAGAGGAGAGTCTGTGAGCGGGAGAGACGCATGACCAGGTCACCTCAGCGACAGGCATCACTGCTGGCTCTGTTCGTTCCACGTTAGCTAGCACAGCTGCCTCCTCCGTCAGAGAGCAGGTGTTACACCAAAATCTGTGACCCATCAGAAACTGTGACTGCAGGGGGCGATAGTGGGATCTTTTTCTGTATGACCGTCTTGGTAAACGGGATAGAAGAAGAACATTTACTAAAATTACGGAGGAAAATTACGGTTCCTCCGTGGTTTTCATGGCTGTCAAGTTGGTGAATACCTCTGTGTTCGTCCAATTTCATTATCAGTAATGTAACACTTTCTGATGGCTATCAGAAATGGTGACCTCGGCTGTTCTGGCCTTATAAGGGTGACTTTTTTAAATGGCCCAGAATGAAGTGGTGAGATGGAGAAGTTCCTAAATAAACATTTATCGGTCTCAGTTTTACATTTTACGGATATACAGTTAGATTCTCAAATAGAAAACTATGTTTTTAAGAACTCTCTCTGCTGAGTATTACTCCTCAAATACAACATACATGTTGATAATGAAATTGGGCGAAAACAGCGGTATTCACCAACTTGACAGCCATGGAAGCCATGGAGGAACTTAATTTTCCTCCGTAATTTTAGTAAATGCACTTCTTCTATCCCGTCTACAAAGAAGATCATACAGAAAAAGATCACACTATCGCCCCCTGCAGTCACAGTTTCTGATGGGTCACAGATTTTGGCGTAACACCCCAAATGTTCTGCGAGCTTTCCTTACACCTGCTATCTTATCATGAAATGACACACAGTTGACATAAGTGACCATCATGCAAATAAAACTTTATATTGATTAGTATCACATTTATTTTTATCAGCGATGGTAAAGACAACTTGCTTCTTCACAGAGATATCTATAATGTAAAAAAAAAAATTTTTTAATAGTTAACACATTTCATTAGAAAAGAGAGAAATAGTACTCATGCATTAATTTAATCACAAACCGTGGCTGTTGCAGGAGCACATTGACAGCGTTGTACAGTCCATGTACGACTCTAAGATAAACCTGTCTGATGTAAAATCATTATTGTACGATGAAACCATAGTGTTATTTTTAGGTTTGAATGGTAATAGATTTGCTCCTCAGGTGAAGTCGGGTTAGCCAAGCCAGAGGTTTGTTTGGAAAAAATGCTTCTTAGTAATACATCTTCTTTTTCTTCTTTGTTTTATTTTGCCATGTTCAAAGAAACAAACAAACAAGCTAAAAAATATCAAAACAGACAGTTAAAAAGGAGTGGGTAGAAGTAAAAACTAGTTAAGTCCCACCCCTTCACCATTACCCGTTAATATAATTCTAGTCTGCTTCCACTAAACACTTAAAGGAGAATTTTGCTTTTTTTTAACTTGGGGTCTGTTTTCATCTTTCCTTTCATACATGTGAGAGATGGGGATAGGAATTTTCAAGATTGCGGCAGTATTTAGCCAGACAGGTAGCTAGCAGCACAGCTAATGATAAGTATTGGGCAGCTGGCCCCGCATCTAAGTTCGCCCTAAAAATTTGATTTTTTTTCCCGAACTGAAGTGCTCTGATAGTCTCAACGAGTGTCAGACAACATACTAGAGAGGAGAAATTAACCAAAGTATCTGTATTACCTGGTGTTGGTATGTTTTAGTGTCAGGAGTGGAATCTCCCACTGGTGTTTTGATGTGAGTTACGGCACAATTAAAAAAAAAAGCTAAATTCTGCTTTAATGTACAAGTTTATACAGCACACAGATGTGTGTGCATGTAAATACATATAAATACATACACAATACACACGCATGTAAACATACATCCATATATATGTACACACACCCATGACTACATGTACACAGACATAAGACAACTAGTACAGACACATACACTTACAGTCATATGATTAAACGTAATCGACTGTATATAACTATTGTTATGTAAAAAGCAAAAAAAAAAAAAAGAGTAAAAACAAAAAACACAAAATAACCAAGGAACACTTAGTGACTGGAAGGTTATTTCCCTTTTAAATGGAGCCACATTTGTAATAAATAAATAAATAAATAAAGTCATTTGTGGGCTGAGCTTCAGAGTCAAGTTTTTTCATGGGTTGCATCCTCACCCTCTAACCCCACCTGGGTTGCCTTGTCTGCTGTTGTGTGATGGTGAACATTACCTCTGCAGTGGATCACAGTACACAACATTATTTATTCATGGCCAGGAATAGATGTGGTACAAGCTTCTCCTGAGCATTGTCCATCTGTTAGCTGGCCTACTGTACACACTAATGTAATATGAATCCTCAGGAGACGTACTTATAGGCATTCATGTGTTAACGCTTCACTCTATTTATCTCTGTAATAACACTACCGTTAATTATAATTAGTGCCCCGTCGCAGGAATGTGATTTATCTGTCCCTGCAGAAGTGCAAGATAAACAGTGAGTAAAGTATGACCCTACCGGTTTTATTTGATCACCAGTGCACTGACAGCAGTTCAACCTCTCACAAGACACCGCTAACATGGGAAAACATCAAATCTAATTGCTCCCTATAAGACATTATAATCTATCTCTGAGGACTGCTGCTCGCATCATTTTACACAAAGCCCCAGATAATTTAATTTCCACTCAGAGAGTTTTGAGCATTACACTATAATAGAAAAGGAAGATTGCTGCCAGATTCCCTACAAGGAAAGAGAAGGTGCTGCTGTATTAGGAATATTATGAAATAAAAGCAGCAAAATCATTTTTTTCCTCTATAAGTAAAAGGATGTACTTAAGTTGTTCAAAATTCTTCACAGCAGTAATAAATCACGGAGCATCTTATTGCACATTTACGGCAATTTACATTTAAATCAAGCACGGTGCAGATATAAATGCAATGAGATAAATATCATCCCTTTACATCTTGTTGCTTCCCCGTGTCACCTGATGGATGCTGCATCCAGAGCTGTAAAAACTCTACTTTCTCTAGTCATAAATCAGAAGGAAAAGGTGTGAAGCTCAGCTGTCTTTAAATCAAATGGACCAAGGTGGATTGGCTGCAGATAGTTTACATAATTGTCTTTGTTGCAAAAATAGTCTGATACTCTGACAAGCAATGCATCAGTGAAACAAAAAAAAACCTGCATTGGCAGATAACATGTTCTGTGGTAATGTAATACACACAGCTACACATTGCAACATCTCATCTCTTGGGATTCAGTCTGTGTGGCCCACTATCCAAATTCAGTTTATAAAACACACAGTTTATGTTACAATACACTGCAGCCCGGATGTGTAAGGGTGTCTCACTTTGATCTTTAAATACCCTCTAACGTTAAGGCATGCTCATTGGCTTTGATTTTTTTTCCTTTTTCTTTTTAAAACAACTTCTTTACTAAATGCAGACGCTCCCTTGCATCTCCTATGTGGCACAGCAGAGAATGCGAGAACACCTATCCTCTCTTTCTATTTTTTTCTTCCTCCAACACCAGCACCATCTGTCCCTTTCTTCCATTTCATGTGCACAAGCAATATCCACACCCCTCTCATAGCAACAGCACGCCGCCGCCACCCCCGCGCCTTGCAGTGAATTTTTCTTCCCCTGGATCTTCGCCTCGCACCATGCAGACGGTCCCTTGGCCCTGCCTGACGGTTCAGTGTTCCCCCCTCCCCCACCAGCCGTGCTCCTGTTTCACTCAAAAATGGCGTCGGCTCTAGAGTCCCTGGTCTCTGGCTGCATTTTTAGCCTTGTTGTTGTCTTCGTTTCGCACGGTTCTGGCACCTTTTTGACGGCGGATCGACCCCGAATTCCGGTGAGTAGCAGCGGAAGCTGAACGGGAGCGAGTGGGATTTTCTCCCCTGCTCGGTCCGCTTTACCCGATCTTCCCTCGGAAACCAGAACCGGACCAGCTCTGCCTTTCTGGGGAACCGCGAGAGGCAGCGGGAGAGAGGGGTACGGAGGGATGGTGTTCGCGGAGGTGGGTGGGGGGGTTGTAGAAGGGGGGGAAAGCCGAGGCCTAGCTGCTCCGCTGTGGCGGCCTTGTCTTCTCCGCACCGCAGGCTGCGGCGACATAGGAGGGCGGCTGGCGGAGGGAGGAAGTCGGAGAGGTGGGGACTGCTCGTAGGGATGCGTGAAAGCGGACGGAGGCTCCTCGCCCATGTGTAAGGCTGAGAACTAGGCCGCGGAGCGTGTAATGCTGCAGGATCTGCCGCGGAGGTGTCTTCAGTTTTGCACTTGCCCGCTAGCCGAGATGATGGCCGTCTGCAAGTTGCATTGTGCCTTTTCCCAAGGCCGCGATCTCACGTTAATATCAGAATGACATTCAGAATGAGATTATTCGCCATATTTGCTGCGGTGGGATGTTTTGTTTGGTGGGAAATGTCGACTGAAGGGGAATTGTTGTGGTTTTGTGCCAGAGTGTGGCTAACCTCCACGTTACATGCTGTTTACGTTTCAGGTTAGCGAGTAACGTTAGTAACAGAGTCCTAACGCTAGCCCGTCGGCTAGCTGACAAGGTTAGCTTTCTGAACAACAACAGTTAGCGGGAACAGTTGTTATTAAACGCTTGGCTGTCTAAAATAAAGGAAATGTGTGTAAATGCACAACTGAAATTAAAATAGCGCTGGGTGACTTGGGTTTGATTTTTGGCTAGCCTCTGAGCTAATGTTTGCTAACTGAATGTGCTCTCACTACATCATGTTTACATTTTAGCCCAGCTGGCCAGGTTGTCAACCTGCGAGGGAAGTTTATAGGATGTCGTGATTGTTGTGTTAATGCCTGACAATTTGTATTATTGGATGGGATAAATGTATGTTTTGGTGAGACGTTATGGTCTCACACTTTAATAGTGTTTGTATTGGACTTATGTCAGTGATTTACGTGTAATGACAACACGCATTGCTGCTTTGTAAGAGAGGTAATCAGTTTGATAAGAAAACTAGTATCAGTAGAGCTTTCTCTTCCTATTATCCGTCTTTGTTAATGCATGTGTGAACAACATGAAGTTGTTTTAAAGGGAAATCTTTATATCTGTGTCCAGGGTTCCTCTTGTGAGCCAGTGTTGTTGCAAAAGCAAAACAAACCCTCTTCAGAGATATCTCCACATCACTCTATTTAATCATGTGTTTGAAGACTTTGTTGCCTTTTTCTTTACTGTTTAAACATTTGCAACTTGACGTTTTGTTTTGAGATGTTCTGAAAGCTGTATTTTTTTTCTACTTACAGTTTTCATCACCCGTGGAAGTACAAAGGGAATGAAGGGGATCAGCCCAGGCTGCTCCCTGGGGTGAGATATCCTTTCCATCCCAAAACTAAAAAAGCCAAACTGCTGGAGGAGAAAAAGATAGAAGAAGAGAAGAAGTGGAGACAAGAAAACGTGGATGTGGAGAAAAGTAGTTGCAATCTGGAATGTAGTAATCCATACATCATTTTTGCTTTAATTCCTTTACTTTTAGCATTTAAACACTAATTTTATGGTCTGGAGACCTTCGACATCTCTCTGGAATCACACTGAGAAGAAAACGGCTGAGCCGTTGTTTTGTGTTGGACTTTCTGCAAAAGTCTAATTGGACTCTGTGAGACCTGCCCATCTTCAAGATCTACGGTGTCGTTGGTCTGTGCTGTGGGACTTAATTTTTCCGCTTCATTCATTACCACTGCATCTCAGCGGGGACTTTTACCTGGCTGGGAGTGGCTGGTGGGAGACCAAATTTTACTGGGTGGAGGGTGGGCTTGTAGGGGTTTGTGCTATGATCAGCTGCTCCTTTCCGTGCTGCTCATACTTGTCTTCTGAGGGACTCTCTGTACGACCCCAGGACAAGGGATAGTAAGCAGGTAGAGGGTAATCAGGAGGAGGCGGCGGCGCTACGGCGCAGGCCAGGTTTTTTCCTTGGCTAACAGTTATCTTCTTTTTCTGCGCGTGTGGTCCTTGCAGTAAGGCCTCAAGGCCGCTGCGCTCACCCAGGCCGCAGCCATGGTGAAACTGGCAAACCCAGTGTACACCCAGTGGATCCTAGAGGCCATCAAGAAAGTAAAGAAGCAAAAGCAGCGACCATCAGAGGAACGCATTTGCAATGCGGTGTCTATGTCCCATGGGCTGGACCGTAAAACGGTTCTGGAGCAGTTGGAGCTCAGCGTCAAGGATGGGACCATACTTAAGGTCACCAACAAGGGCCTCAACTCCTACAAAGACCCAGACAACCCCGGGCGCTTGGCTCTGCCGAAGCCCAAAAGCGGAGGCAGCTCTGGAGCAGGAAGTTCGGCAGCAGCGGGAGGCGGAGGGGGAGGAGGAGGCAGCGGCGGCGGTGGAGGCGGCAGCAGCAGCGGTGCATCTCATTCCCATTCAGGGAAGAAGCCGGGACTGGACTGGAACAAGCTGATCAAGCGGGCGTTGGAGGGTCTCCATGAGCCCGGCGGCTCCAGCTTAAAGAACATCGAGCGCTTCCTGAAGTGTCAGGCCGACGTGGCGGCCTACCTGTCCGGCAGCGGGTCCATGGGGCCCGGCATCTTCCACCAGCAGCTAAGGGTGGCCCTGAAGAGGGCCGTGGCCCACGGACGCGTGGTCAAGCAGGGTCCACTGTTCCAACTAATCAGCCGTAGCAGCTCCCAGGACGACGGGACCGGGACAGTGTCCCTGGCGTCTCTGCCGCCCGTCCGACTGCTGCCACACGAGAAAGACAAGGTAACGTCTGTGTGAATGTGTGTGACCGATACAGATGTATCACCTGTGTTTGCACCACAAACTTACTCACGTTGCTATAATACATTTAACAACTACACACCTGCTGCTCTGTGGGTTGTTTGTGATTGATCTGGACGTGTCCAGAGTTATTTATTTCTTACAGAAAATGAGGTTTTGCTGTTTACTTTGTGTTGGAAGCTGACGCAAGACAGTGAATGTGGTCAGCCCGCTCTGATGGAGTCATGGATATCCAGCTGATTGCAGGAGCGGCTGAAGCTATTACAAGACTCAAAGTCTCTCGCGCTCCTCGTTCGTAACTTTCATGAACAGCAAAGAGAACGTGAGCATGCTCTGTGAAAGCAAAGTGTAAGCGGTTCACACCACTATATCTGAGACCTTTCAGCACATTTTCTCCGCCTGTTCCAATCAGTCTGCAACTACGGGAGAAAACTTTTGTTAGCTTTTATTTTAGCATTTTGCACATCGCTGAATTAGTTTAGAAGTATCTGAGAACTGGGAATAGGCCAGTATCTTTATGTATCGCTGAAGCAAACGTGTGGATGCAATGGACTCCAGCATGCCAGCTGTGTGTTGCCATATTGGGCAGATCTGTTGGTTGTGAGTTAGTAACGCAGATGTGTTTCCTGTGAGCCCGGCACGCACTTTACTGGAGTGATGCTGGGCCAGTTTTCAGCAGCACAGGACCAGCAGCAGGTCAGAGGGAGAGAGAATCATGTGGCTCCCAGCCTCCTGCAGGGCGTGCAGACCAGCTGCAGGGCTGCTCCCTGTCAGGAGCTGTCAGGAGATGGGAAGAATAAAGGGAAACAGGGAAGGGTAGTAACACAGACAAGAGAGAAGGAGAGCTGGTCTGTAGTGGTGCCAGAGGGAGAGGCCCGGATGACGCAAACTTCAGGCCTCTTTAAGCAGAAAGAGGCCGAGACGTAGCGGGAGGAAAAAAGTGAGGGAGACAGAATGAGGGGGAGAAGCAGACATGCCGGCGACAGAGGAGAGAGGAACACACCCACCTCTGTAACCTGATCAGAGAGAGCTGCCGTCTGCTAACCTCTAGTTGTAAGGTCCACAGACATGTACACACAATTACACACACTTACGCCCCTGCTTCTTGGTGGCTGAGCAGAAAACTTGAACATAAACTGGAAACCGAGAGCCTGAATCGTGTGTCATAAAGTCTACTCAGACACCTGCACAAGTGTGCGTCCGAGCCGGGCGAGCCCTTCTACACTCGGATCCGTCTGCTTCTGCGACTGGAGGATGTGAGGCTGGGTTTAACCACTGTTTTGACTACCCTCCAGCTTTTGTCTGGGCGCTGTGTGAGGGGTTAGCCAAAGGGCTTCCTGGTAAAGGTGCTTATAGACGCACACGTACGTGCATAGTAGGATTAGCCCAGAGAGCAGGCTGCCAGTCACATGGGTCCTGCCTAACACAGTGACCTGCTTGGCTGCAGACGGTCCGGCTCTAAAGACGAGCAGAGATCGCCCTCCTCCTCTCTGACTCAGCGGCTGATTGTTCTCATGCACCGTCTCCAACCCAAATGAAAACACAAGCAGCTCAGCGTGGATGTGTTCTTTCTGCTTTGCTTGCTCCCTGTTGGTTTTTTTTTGTTTTTTTTCTGTTAGCTTTTGTTTGCCGTAGAGTTTTTTTTATTGCTGGCTTCAGACTAAAAGCAGTGGACTTTACTTCAAATAATAGAGCCGATGCATCTATGAAAGCATTTATGAATCGGACGGTTTGGTGTTTCTTTGCGAGATGTTGGGCGGCTCGGGTCATGAAACAGTCGCTGCAGGAAGCTGAAATGAAATTCACACAATCCACACACATGGCTGCTCAACGTGTTGGTGTGCGTTTGATGTATGTTAGTGTGCGTCGGTGCTGGTGTTGCATGTGTCAAAGAGATAAAGCTGCACAAAAAAAGCCAGGGTGGGTGGTTGCATAATCACAGTGCCATGCTTGCAGAATTTTACCAGTGCATCATTACTGTACACACACACACACACACACACACACATGCATGACTGATAACTGTTATGATTTCCAAAGCATAACGGGGAGAGAAAAGACGAGTGTAGTCGTGAGGAGGGGGGGGTCAGCTCAGAAAGCACCAGCTCTGACCCCATTTATAGAGATTTGTGTATTCAGTGTGCTGATGGTTGCATGAGGGTGCTCCATTCAGAAGGGATCCCAGACCCTGTTTCTTGCTTTCTGCCTCCCTTCTCTCCCCCTAATAGGGTGCCATTGCCAGGTCATGAAGGGGGGAGGTGAATGGGGAGGGAAGTCAACTCTGGGTCATGGATACATAGACGGTAAACCTCATCGCCTCCCCGAGCGCCCGTTAGCAGTATGGAGCCGCGGCCATTAGATGGGATGGGCTTAACGCGGAGCATTATTGTTGTATGTTTGTGTGTGTGTGTGTGTGATGTTCATCTAGTCATAATAGGTAAAAGCAATCTTCTTGCCCGCTGGCTGCCCTCTCTACAACAGCTGGAGTGGGGTGAAGCAGAGTTCTTGATGTTACTGGGTAGTGTGTGACGTGTATAAAAGTGTGTGTTTTCTGTTTGCATCTTTGAGATTTCCCTCCAAAATGTCCCACTGACCCGTTTAGCAGGTTTGGCCGATGTTTTTACTGAATGTTTCTTTTTCTGCTAGATGTGGTTGAACTGCTACATTAAGATTTGCTCTTCCGGCCGTTTGCTGGCAGTAGAACTGGATGACCGGGACTCAGACGTTGCTTCTGAAGTTTATTTAGGGTGAAACCTGTCTGTTCGTCCTCGTCGTTCCCGTTTCTTCCTGTTTCTCGGTGCTGCGTCATCATGTATTGTAGTCAGATGAAAAGATTTTTCTGTCTGCTGGATGGATGGCAACGCTCCCAGCTTTGTGCACACTACAGGAATAATGGGAAATGACTAAGTCAGATGCCATGAAATGCCTCTTGTCAGCCCTCCTTGGGCTGTAAATTTCACACTCATCCATTTTCAAGAGTTGGAAACCTGTCGAAACTCTTTGTTTTTGCCTTGCATTTTCATGACAGAAGTAAGTTGTCTCCATTTTGCCAGTCCTGGCTTCAGCTGGCTGTTATCAGGGTGTGAAGCCGAATAAAGATCCGTTGCGCTCTGATGCCACCAGATCACTCTCCATTTTACGACCACAAGCTCACGTTGGTTTTACACTGTGTGTAATTTAATATAGTTGAATATTCTTTTAGATTTTTATGTTTGATTAAATGTTAAACATTGTGACTGGTTGTGCTTTGATTTAGCTGTTTATGCAGTTTAGCCCCCGTCTTCTCATGTACTGGATCAGCATCCTGATTAAGGTGTGTGTTGTTTTGTTTTAGTTGTGGTTAGACATCAAGTCCCAGTCTGTTTTATGTCAGCCATGACAGTGACATTCAGTATTTATCTCATCATCCATCTCCATCTGTCTGCTGACACCATTTCTCACCTGCTGTAAAAACACGAGTTTCTTTAGTTAACAAGAGAATATGAAACAGTTGTAACTCACGAACGTGACTGAATCAGTAAGAAAGTGTGAAAAAAAAAAACCTTTCTGTAATGTAAAGTTAGGGGGAAAAAAATTTGAACCCCTGTTGAATTCAGTTTTCCAACTAACAAAGAAATGATCGGTCTATAAATTCTACAGTAGGTTTATTCAGTCAGCATACCAAAAAAGCTTTAAATGATCATTTTCATTTTTATGTATTTGATCCTAAAGCTGGAAAATACATAGAGATTTCAAGATATATCAAGACTTTGTCCCACTTGATCTAGAATAAGGGAATATCGTTTATATTGATTTAGGTTGTTTATAGTTAAAATTATCTCTTTTTATTTAGCATTTTGCACAACTTTATCTTTGTTATGGTCATTGTATTTTTTTTTTTATACACATACTTTAATTTCAGTCAAATGTTTTAACTCACATGCTTCTGATCCTTAATAAAAGTGCATTTAGCGCTCAAGTCCGTTAATTTGACCGTCTCTTTGTTTACTTCACCAGAAAAATCGAGATATGTAGTGTGATGAAGGAAAAAATTATTGAGATATAAATAAGCTCTATTTAGTCCCCCATCCGTCAGCAAAGTTTGTGGCTGTCACAATTATTACAATATTCGTTAATCGCGAATATTTTTCTTCACGGCACGCCTGTGGATACATTCTGGTTTTAAGCCGAATGGTAAAGTGGAGCCCAGTAACCCAGAGGAAGCAATTTGTAAACTTTGCAGTAAAACAGTCCCGGTCAAACCCGCTAATACTACAAATCTGAAGCAACATCCGCACAGCCACCATCCACAGCAATAAGCCGAACTTCCACAGACCACACCAGCAGGGACCCGCCGGAACAACCGCAGCTGTTGCATCCCGTCAGCTGGGTCCGGGTGAAGCTTTCAGACAACGCTGCGCTAATATAAACAGTCAGTGTAAGATGGCGCACACCTACAGATAGTTTAACGCTTTACATCGCTAAGTCACTTAATGCTGTCATAGCCAAAAGCTCGGTTTACTCGCGCGTGCGGCAGGACCCGCGGACGCTACAGACCCTCTATGTTTATACTCCAGCACAGGGAAACGCGCCGGGTCTTGGCGTCCTTTCTGGATCTGCAGACAGCGGCAGGCTGGTACCGGTCAATAAACTCTGCCAGGCAAAGTTTTTTCAGTGCTTCAAAATAAAAATCTACAATCCACGGATTCCATGCAGTGATCAGTCTTTATAAGCCGCTGTTAGATGAGCTGCACTGTCCGATAATTTTCCACGCAAGTAATTACTGGCATCTCCGTGGACAGGCAGCAATGATATGGCGTTTCTGCCAGCACTGCTGCAGCAAATAATTAACAATAAACCCATTATGTCTTTGTCTATTTTTCGATGTTCAGGAATTCATTATATTGGTCTCATTCATTA
>JAVQJG010123051.1:0-10672 GCA_036024015.1 Craterocephalus amniculus | reverse complement strand
GCGGCTGTTCTATTTTTGCCGCTTGCCGCTTGGGTTCCTTGTCAATTTGAGCAGATGGGATCATGCAGGCAGGAAGTCAGTCGATGAAAAACAAAGTGGATCCGGTGGATTTTAACAATAAAACACTGTATAATATATTTTACTGTGAAATATCAAGCCTCCCGGCCGTGTTCTCCTGTAAATGCGCCGTGCGCTGAAGAACCATCTCTCCCCCAGATAACTTCAGCCTAGACCTTTCTAAATAATGTCTTGATAAATAATGTTTAATTAGTGCACTGTATGAAAGTATATTTATGGTGAAAAAGGTCTTGTTGTCATCAGTAGTTTCGGATCTCTGATATCTGAATGTTGTCACACAGCAACGGATTCGCCAGCAGAGTGGGATATGAAAAAAATCTGACAGCAGCCAGTGCTGCAGCAGCATTTAGTGAGGTGATAAAATTAATAAATATAGGCAGGGGGAACTCCGATGGAAGCTGAAAACCCGTGGTATTTCCAGCGATGTTGTGATGAGTCCGAGCTGACTCCGAGCTGTGGGAAAGTCGCAGCGCTGGCTGTGGGAGATGGCGCCAGGCGTAAAGTGCCGCGTGACCACTCCTTGGCGCTTGCGTGCCGCTGCCGCGTGCGGTGGGTTTTGGGGGTAAGGCTCTATTTTCCCCTGAATTTTTCCAGTCCGAACGTGATTAATAATTTGGTGGCTGTATAAAAAAATTTTGGCTGTATAAAAACGGTTTATTTTTTATATCAGTAGTTTTACTTTCCAAGCAACCTCTGCAGGACAGCTTCCATGCGCTGCTTCAACACACGGAGGTAAAGGAGTTCCTGTTTCCTGGAAACGCTCCTCCTTGTTTGTAAAGCTTCACCAAAAAGTTTTTTTTTCTAAAGAAGTTTGTGTAGAATTTTATTATTTCATAGAGGACTTCTCTTCTGTCGATCTTGCAGGTCACGCCCACATATGAAAAAATCCCCAATATTCAGCATTTTTACAATTGATCCCAGTTTGATTGTCGAATTTTTCGATTCTGTTCGTGTGTTCATAGGATCCTAAAAAATCTGAGATCATGTAACCACTGCCAAAAGTCATGTGAAAAATCTAAACCTCTTTATTAGCTGTCTGAAATCAATCAATCAATCAAAACGTTACTTTTTAAGTGCCTTTCAAACAGGACTGTGGCTCAAAGCGCCTTACATTTAAAAACGTTCCTGTCCATCCAACCCACCCCCCACTCCACAATTCACCCACCAACATTTGCCGTACCTCTAACATCTAAAATGATCAAAAAAACTATCAAAAGCCTAATGTAAAAGTTACAAAATATTACAAAACTAATCAAGACTTAAATGACTGAATATCAACTAAAAGCTAAGCTTAAAATGTGGTTTTTCAACCGAGTCTTAAAAACATGAATGTTCTCTGCAACCCTGAGGTTGATTTGTTTCAACTGTAAAACAAGTGTACTTGTCTGAACTGCCGGTCTGAAAACATCCCTCTGCTCTGTGCAGGTGCACGAAAGGCTTTTCTACATGATGTACATTATCACGTAGAGGCAGAAGGTGGTTTGTTGCTCATATCGACATAAAGTTCAGGCCCTTCCAGGGACCGGAGTCGGAGCCAAGTGTTACCCGGCTGTGTATCAGAGCAGAAACTCGCTCAGGAACGGTTCTAACCATTATCTGTATGAGCAAAAATCATTGAGGGCGCAGTCTGTGTTTCTTGTCAGCTGTGTGTTTCCCTGTTCGCCTTATCTCCTTCCTCTGTAGCTACAACTTCACTCCCTGCCAAGTCCATGAAAAGTAAAATAGATCTCAAAGTCGAACACAAAGGATTTCCTAAAGGCGGGGGAAAGATAAACTGTGACAGGTGGCTTTTTGGATTAGTCTTGTTTTGGGGAAGTGGGGGTGTGGGATCCGATAAACAAGCTATTTAAATGAAAGCAGGAGGTGGGGAACAGATAAGGAGGTCTATAATTTTGAAAGCAGTGATCTAGTTCTCTGCAGAGTGTTTTTACAAAAGCTCCCAATCGCTCTTCGCTTCGGTGCACATGCACACACCTCATGTGGATGACAATCTCCCTTCCCTGATTTGTATGGGCTCGCTGCCTTCAAAAATTCCATCTGCGATGTGTGTGTGTTCGTTCACTCATGCAGCCCTCAGTTATCCTTCCTGCTGCCTTTCAAACTCATGTTTGGGAAAACTGAATTTCCAGCCCGGTCCTTCAGTTTGTGCAGCAGTTTCTACCTTGTTTGTCAGGGTTAAAGAGCAAAAGTCGTTTTTGAGCAAAGACTTGGATCAAACTGAAGCCACAGGGACAGATTCAGTGTTTTATTTTATGTTCTACAAAGTTTCACTAACAAACAGAAATGTGTCCGTGTGGGTCAGAGCAGATTATTTGTTATTAAGCTGAATTTGCTCAGAATGAACACCAACCACACTCTGATGTGGACCAAAGAAGCGGGCTCTGGTCTGCCTGACAGCCGGGGGTCTCGGTTAGCTTGCAGCTATACTATCCGCTGGACCAGAAAGAAAAGCATAGAGAAGGAAATGATGCAGTGTTGTTTGGAAAGGAGGAAAAAGAAAGCCAACAGCGTCTTCTGCACACCACAGTAACATTAGGAACCCCAAGACCAGAGTCCTGCATGGGTCCAGTTTTACCAACCTCCACCCACCCCACAAAATCCGAGCTGCTAAAAGGACATCTACTGTGAAGACCCAGACCTGAAACGATGATATATAACCCACGGGCTGCAAATTAATACAATAAATAAATGTAAAGATATGTCCTTCCTCCCATCGTTACACTACTTTTTTAAATTGGCTCTTATATTTATATATGTGATCATCTTTTCTCATTATCTCTTGTCACGGTTCACAAAATAAAACCTAAACCATAATAATAATAAATAACAGCCTAAAGAAAAAAATCCCATGATCTGCCTGCAGTAAATAAATATCTGATGGCAACTGATGTATTTCTTTTCTAACATTTCAATCCGGTTTTCTTCATGATTGATCAGCGCCGTCAAGCAGCTGCGTTTTCCTGGTTTTCCAGCAGCGTTTTCATGGTTCGATCTTCTTCCGTTCAGCACAGTTTGAACACAAACCAAAGGAAAGTGTGAAAACCTTTGGAATTCCCTGTTGAATTAGACCAAATACCCGGAATGTCCTGGCGTGAATGCCAGGTAAAAGACCATGGGGTCATGGTAAAAGAGCATGCTGACTCCACACAGAAAGCCAGTGTGCAACCCTCCACGGCTGTGAGGCCGCAATGATGAACACCACACCACGGTTCTGGTGAGTCTGCGTGACCCGTAGCCTCACGTTTCTGTTGTCAGCTGACAGGAGGGGCACCCGGTGCTGCTGGAGCCCATCTGCTCCAAGGTTGGATGAGTTGTGTGCTCAGAGATCAGCAGTTTCTGAAATACTCAGACCAACACCCGCCACATTAAAAGTCACTCAGATCACTTTTCCACCTCATCCTGATGCTCAGATTTAACTTCAGAAAGTCTTCTTGTCGACATGACGAGATGAAGATGCTGCCATGTGATTGGCTAATTGAAATATTTATGCTATAAAGAAATTTAACAGGTGTACATGATTGTAAGTGGGGAGTGTATGCACTACTACTATTCTTCTGTCGGGGGTGGATTTGCTTTCCGGAGAGTCATACATGAACAAAACTTTGGATTAAACCCATTTTGGTTCCTTTTTCAGTTTTTGTATCTTTGTCAAAGTTATGCTAATGCTGAAAATGCCTGTAGAAATCTAGTTTAGTTTAAACCCTGACACCACCTGGTAGGGGTGGGAAAATAGACTGCAAAAAATGAGATATAGGGGTTTTTTATATCACAATTTTAAAATATATATTTTTTATCATGTCAGGATTTTTTAATTCACAACTTTAAAATAGAGTTTTTTCTATTCTTCATCTTTCTTTCCATCTTTTTTAGTTGTCTTTTAGTTGTCTTATTGGGCATTGTAGTAACAGAATGTTGGTCTGGCTAGTGTGTTGTTTCTTCCAGAGAAAAAAAAACTAGCAAAAAGATGTTTTTTCACAAATGTTGTTAAACAAAAACTTCAATATCAAAGAATCACGAGAATCGTAATTTAAATCAAATCGACACCCAAAAAAATCGTAAACCAATCAAATCGGGAGGAAAGCGTATTGCCCCGGCCCTATGACCTGGGCAGCTTTTTATCATGGGCCCAACCATCTCTACAGCTGAGAATTTTCTCCATTTTACAGGCCTGTGAAAGCAGATGTTTTATAGTTTTATATACCCAAAGCATATCTCTCATTCAGAAGTGTTATTGTAGAGAAGAGAATAATTAAAAAACATGAAGTACTCTCATAAAGTGAAGTAGTCTTTATCTGATGAATTGGTAAAATTTTTGCTCCTTTTCTGCTCGCAGCAGATGAGAGCAAGGGCGCCGACGGCAGCCACGAGGACGCGGTGACGGCTGAAGGTTTCGGGAAGCTTCACCCCAGCGCTCAGGCGTCCCATCAACAGGACGAGGGCAGCGATGACGAGCAGGACCTCCCCACAGACGTCATTTCCAGGAAGGAGCTGGAGAAAGGACGGCTGTCCAGAGACGGTAAGTGCAAACTGAGCCGGAAGGTCTCGGCTCTATCAGCAGCACAGCCTCCACCAACCGGAGGAGAGAAAAAAATAAAGAAACACAAGTTTTCAAAATCAATTTTAAAAAAAAGACATCCTTGGAGGAGCGAGGACCGGGTTAGAGACGTGCTTCAAATGATGATAATCGTCCTTTCATGTGAGAAGAGCTGGTATTACCGAGTAGCTTTAATTTCCTCTTTTACCTGCTCGCAGGCTTCGTTTGAAATGGATATTAGAATAAACTGGGATTTGCTTTAAAGAAATCACAGGTAAACAAAAACGGGAAAGGCGAGCTTGAATTCAGAGCGGTGCTTTTGTCTCTGGAGGCCGGGCTGCTGGCAGATGTGGAGCATCAGCACTGTCTGCCTGGGAACCGAGGAGAGATGTTTTCCTTGTTATGAGCCCAGCGTCAGAAGCATCATCTCTCCTCATGGCTCGTTTTGGGATTCTGGTCCAGAATGTTTCCGCCCTCTGGATGTGTTTTATAATAATAGATGATGTCAACACAGGAGGATAATCTGCACAAACCTGCATTGTTGAGTCTGTAGGTGAATGTTTCCCTTTACAGGATTTTACTTGTGTGTTTCTGGGCCACTCTGTGAACACCATTCACCAGTATTTTGCTGTTGTGGCAGCTTAAAAGAAATGAAAAAAAAATGCAAACACTTAATTCCAGATGAAAATGATCATTTTGAGTTTAACTTCAGTGCAAAGTGGCCGGTTTATTCCACCTTTAATTACATAATTCCTTTATCATGTAAATCTTGATTCCGCTTTAAATTAATTATGGTCGTTCTGCATTTGCTCATTCCCTCCATATTCCCTCCATGTTCGACTCAAACTGACTCTATTCACATGAAAGTGAAGGGGTATGCTAGGCACTAGCTGCTGCTTTAAAACTAGGAACAAAATCAAGCGAAAATGTTACTTATTACGATGTTTTCTATGTTGTAGTTAAAAAGAAAGAAACATGATGCAGTTTGTTTTCTTCCAGTAGACGTAATTACGTCACTTCCTCCATCCACCCAAACCAATTTTAAAAATTCTATTCTAATTGTAAAGCGGAATTAAGAAAACATGTTTTGCATGTTAGCCTTAATGGGAATTATTATTTCCTTATAACCCTGAAGGAGAATATTTTAATTATGAATGATTTAATTTGATAGAATTAATTCTGAATCAGTAAATATCATGTAACCGTAGATGTTGTTTAGAAAGGGATGAAAAACACAGAAAGAAAACAAAAATTAAAAAATTTTAATAAAGCATCTGACCTGACCCAAAACTGTAACCCACCTCTAAAATAATTTAATATTTTAGATTCCAAAATATTTAGATTCCAAAATCCTAAATGGGGACTTTCAAACCTGGAATTGCACATAATTAGATAAGGAATTAATATTTTATTTCCAGGCTATGTTAGAGATCAAATGAGCCATAAAACAATTTTTAAAAAATTCTTCGGAAAAGAGGGAGGAAAACTGGAATCATTATCATTAAAGGGGTAAAAAGCAAAATTAGGTCACTGCAAGGGCTGCTGTTGTCCTCTAAAACAAAGTGTGCTGTGACTCTGAGCCACACTACAGCTCTGCTCACGGCTACATTCCTGAAGGTTTGCATTCAAGCAGAGATTTATACAGCTTTATTCTCTTGGTGTAAAAAAAAGTAAACAAATGGGACAAATATCCTGCAGGAAAAACAACAAGGCATCCGTTTCTATGGCAACCTGGAGAATGTAAAGGTAAAAGAACAGAAATGTTCAGCCCCGCCTCATATTTCATCTGCACCAGTTTCAAAAGCAGTTAGTGATACAAAAATAAAGCCGGTCGTCTCCAGATGCAGCAGCTGAGACTCGGTTCAGGTAAACATGAAGCTGGACGACGGAATCCAACACGCGCCCGGCCGTCTCCTCCCCACGCTGAATAAAACATGGAGCAACCATATTGAGTTGTAGTGACTTTGAATTAGGCATCTCTGTGATCCTTTGTACCAGCTTTTGAAGTTCACCTTGCATGAATTCCTTTTTTTTTTCCTTCAGAGATAAAAAGGATGTCCGTGTTTAAAAATTATGAAGCGGGCGAGCCAACCTGCAGACTGTACGTGAAGAACATCGCAAAGCAAGTGGAAGAGAAGGTGGGCACGGTTTTATTTCCTACTTACTGACATATACGGGACGGTTTTCATTCATTCATTAAATGATTGAATTATTTACACTTATGTCATCACATGTTTTCCAGGATCTGAAGTACATCTATGGGAGATACATTAACCCTTCATCGGAAACGGAGAGGAACATGTACGTAAACAGAAACTGTGTTTTCTCCTTAATCCAACCTGAATGCCACCATGGCCCTTTGCTCCTCACTGAGCTATTTTTGATTCCAGCGATTACTCACTTCCTCTGGAGAATTTTGGGTAATTCATGCTGACTGTGCCTTGTGTTATTAATAAGTTTCCCCACTGAAGTTGAGCTCATAAGAGACATTTCCAAGTCTGAGCATCAGCAGTACTTTAAATGATATTCCACCTGCATGCTGAAAGCGATCTCGGGTTGTGGGCAGAATTTACTGATGCTGTGTTTGTGTACAGTCAGGTGTCGCTAATACGACATGCTTCTGGATTTATTGGAGAAAAAATGAACCAGAGCGCATTTGGTTGGTTGAGGTGTTGGTGTTGACTGGAGCATGTCAGCACCTGTGAGTCTGTTTATGGGCCACTCTGTGAATCGCATTCACCAGTATTTTGCTGTTGTGGCAGTGAACCATCGGATTTGAAAAGATGTCAAAAGACGTATTTGGTAGCCAATGAGTTAATTAATGGGATACCATGTAACTTTTGGCCATAGGGGTCAGCTTTCCACACGCCACATGACACTGTCGCATATTTAAACGCCCTCCTGTGTTTTGGAATCATGTTTGCTCACTACTTTGACCTGCTGATAGCGAAGTAAAACTAAACCAGTTACTAATCGTTCTGTTGCTTCTTATAGAAATGCATTTACTGCATGCAAACCTGTCCCACTGGTGTGAAATGTTAAGGAAATCAGATTAGCTTTGGCCTGTATCTGACTAGCTTCACTTAGCCCAGCGGTGTCAACCCTGGTCCTCGAGAGCCGTATTCCTGCAGGGTTTCCATCCATCCCAGCTCCAACATACCTGATTGAAATAAATGAGCCACTCTGATTGGTTGTTTGATCTATTTGATTTGAATCAGGTGTGTTGAAGGATGGATGGAAAACCTGCAGGAATGCAGCTCTCAAGGACCAGGGTTGGCATCCCCTGACTTAGCCGCAGTCAGACACACGAGACGTAAACTGCAGCTCATCAGGACCTACTGCTGCTGTTTTGAATAAATGCTGCTGGACAATGTGTTCATCATATTTTGGCACGTTTGCAGTACAAGCAAAGAGCTAAAGAGCAGCTAATAATGCTGAGGCAAACAGAATGATGGAGGAGCAGCGTGGATTCCAAACCCAGACTCCAACCAGTCAGTTCTTTGCCTCTTCTGGGCTTCTGGTGTCTTTCCTTGGAGCGATCCATTTCCTGCTTTGTCTTTCTGGCGTCCTCAGACACAGTTTACACCTACCTACTTCATTCAGCTGTGAATGGATTCTTGTCTGTATTTATATACTGAAAATTCTACTTTTTGGACTCAGCAGGCAGCATTTGTTTCACAAACACATCCAGCGTCCTTTTAAGATGCTATGTGCAGATGGCATGGGGTGTAATGAAGCCTCCGGGTGAGTCTGGAGGTTGGTCAGCGGTGTGATTAACCAGGAAACCGGAGCATAACATCCGTCTCCTAACTGAGCTCATCATTTATAGTAAAATGACAATGTTGTAGAAAGTTTTAATGATTAAACTCCACATTCAGCAGGTGTCTTGGCTACTTTATGGTCAGATGTTAATGCGGTTGACGGATTTGATTAGATTAGATTTATTTCAGATCCCCATTAGCTGTGGCAAAGCCAAAGCTATTCTTCCTGGGGTCGAGACAAAAATCTTTACAGTATGTCAATGCATTAATATATTACACACAACATAATCACCATACTTAAGTCAAATTAAAACAGAACAAAAATAAACAAATTAAATAACTCAATATCCAAACAATAGCTCCCAGGTTCATAGTGTTATATAAAATTTCACATGATATTTATACAAATCTACCTCTATTACAGCCAGCATATTGGTAATCTAAGTAAGACTTAACAAGTGCTTATGCCTGTAAATGTTACTTTCAATTCAATAATACACAATCCAGGCACAGACACATTTAACAGTTGGGGATTAAACAAATCACTTAAAAACGGATTTGATGAGGATGCTTTAATGTACGTGTGCACTCTATGGCATCAATAGAGTAAAATGCTGTCTTTACTGAAACTTGTTTGATTAGTTAAATCAACGAAAAAATAATTATTTTCCCCTGATGAAAGTTATCATTTTGGACTTGTTCTGTGATATCTTGCTATTTATTTTGAATTAAATTGTAAATGATCATTTATTTAAAAAGTCTGAAAAACATTAGTTTTAATATATTTTAATGGTCTTGAAAGCAGAAGAAGAACATATCAAACATTTCAGCACTCAAATGTTATCCTGAGTGTTTGTGTTCTTAGCTAAGAAGAAATCCAAGATTAGAAGATTTTCATGAATGCCATTCATGTTTTTGTAAGTAGGATAAAAGAACAGATTTGTTCATACGAATGGTTGGTGAATGAGGCCATATGTTTCACATCTCATGTTTATTTCCAACTCAGCTTTGCAAACCTAAGCTGTGCTGAAATGTTCTTTTTAGAGAGAAGAAATCTTTTTGTAATTTTACTGTCATGAAGTTTAGCATTCAGCATGCTAACTGAATGCTGTGCTAGCTGTAACTCCTCGGCCATGTCTCAATCAGCGCACTTTTATAAGTGCACTGCAATTCAGTGCGTAGTGCGCGCAGTGCACTTTGTCTGTAGTGCACACTTTGGTGGCTAAATGCTGACCGCACTGAGCACTACACCTACCGGAAGTGACGGACGAGCATTAAACAGCCACTTATTGCCAATGTTGGGCACGCTGCTTTAAAAAAGCAATTAATAATAGTTACTTCTACCTAAATGTAACTGCGTTAGCAGCTAACAGTTAAAGCATCATAAAAATAATTAATTTCTCAGAGAAGTAGCCTAATTGTTCCGTTACCTAAAAACAAAAAAATGAAAAACAAGTTCAGGAATGTGGCTTATAACGCAAATAACCATAATAAATTCTAACATATGATTAATTAATAGAAATATAATTTTGTAGAATAAATTAATGAGAAAAATCCTTAGGAGACGAATCCCAGGCTGATGGATGTTGCAACATCTCATCACCTCTCCTCCTCCACGTGTGTGTGCGCTGTGCGCATGTTTGTTTGGGTTCGGCAGCCCACACTGACCCACATCTCAAATGGTTTAAATAGCAGAATCATAATGCATAATTGCCTCTCCTGCAGATAACTTCTGGCTCCAACATGATGCTGCTTTTTTCTCAGCCAACACCGCTCACAACAACAACTCTTCTACACTAGTTTATTCTTCAGTTTTACCCGTAAAGTAAACGGCAGTAGCCTAACGTCGGCGTTGTAACGATGGACAGAGTAATTAGTTAGATTACCCCTTATTGAATGAAGCAGCACCATTAATAACAGCGTTTATTCTAACGCCGTTATTCTCATCAATGCTTATCAACGGGACCCGCAACATCTTCAATTGTGTACAAGAATAGAGATCAGCAGTGAGTAGTAATAAATGAGTTATCTATCACTGCAATCAGACGTCGTCGCATCCAACACCAACGCAGGATCCAGATCATTTGCTTGAAAATGAGTTGATAACTATTCCACATTACAGTGTTCGAAAATCCCACTTTAGTCCTGCCTCTTCCGCTACGCCAGCAAGATGGCGTCCATTTAGTGCGCATAGTGTGCTTCGTTCTGCACTTGATTTTTGACCATTTTTAGGGCAGAATCCGGGAACTTTACAGTGCACTGGATTTAAGTTGCAACCGCACTTACACTCAAAAGAAGT
>JAVQJG010122996.1:0-14691 GCA_036024015.1 Craterocephalus amniculus | reverse complement strand
CCGTCTCTCCTCCTCCTCCAACATAAAGTAAATTAAAATAACCCTTTCATGCATACAGTAGCGTCCACCACAGTAGGCCTATCATGGGTGGATATTGGAAATTTGTAATGTTGCCACTTCAGGGGACATCAGTGAGTCATGCAGTACACTGTCACTTACTGTAGAATGAATATTTATATATATGTACATTCATACATTGGAATAACCAAACTTTCTTTTATGATGAACAGGACAATAAAAATGATGCAGCCATAGTTTTATAGAATATCCATATAATAGAAATATTTTGAATAAACTATCAAAATACATAACAAGAATAAAAAGTAAAATATGATTTAGAAATAAAAAAAAGCATCACTGTATGTGTCTCTAGAAGTAAATCAGTGTATGCCAAAAACATGTGGCACTGTTTCTGAATAATTCATGCATGAAAGGGATAATCAAAAGAAGAATTTCGATCTCCATTATGTAATTTATCTGTTCCTGTATGGTCTGTTTTCTCGTGTTCGTTTGTCGTCTTTGTGTTTTTTTTCTCCAGGGCTGGGGAACAAACTTGATGACGTCGTGCAGCAATCAGGAAGTGCTCCGAAGGCCAGGCTGTCCCATTTACTAACGGCTTTGCAGCCTTCTGAGGATGCTCAGAAGGACCTAGCCTCCTTAGACCGCTAAGGATGCCACCTTAGAAGGACGCAGACCCGGAATTGAGACACACCCACTGTCACATCAACTATGACATATCAATATATTAACAACTTCCCACTGTGTGGAGTAATATGTTTCACCTTATGTAGGCTACAATAATATACCCTGTTTTTTTGTCTGCCTCTTCCCCTTGCAAGCAAATCTCTGAAAATATCCCTACAGAAGCCGTTTATTCTATCATGTGCTGCGTGAAGGTGATCCGCGCTTTGCAAACCAATTGCAGCTTCATGCATGCGGCTCCGCAGGTGGCCATGACGCGCTCTCCTCTGCACCAGTCATCACCCGTCTGGCTAAAATGCATCCCGCAAAACTTGCAATGCTGGTTAAACCGAGCAAACACGGAACACAAACCGCGAACCTTCATGCTTCTTCAAAATGCGACGCTGGAGCAAAAGTGCCGCAACTGCGTGGACACTGTTATTCTAACCTGAAAAAACGGGCCTGCATGATCTTCTGCAAGATCCAATGTAAACTGGTGGTGATTGGATTCTTTGCTGGCTGCACATATAAAAATGGTTTCTTATCTTACCTGAAAGGAGCTCCACAGATTCCTTAGACTTAGCAAATAAAAAGATTGAGGCGTGAAAAAGAGCTCCTAAACTCCGAATTAGCTTCTTCTTTCTATAAGTCAATGAAAGATTTGTTATTCCTTCTTGTCAGATTCCTTTTCTGATGTCTGACTCGCGGGTCTAATGTTGTCAGTTTGTTAGAAACGAGCAGAAGCGTGAGTGTGTTACCTGCCAACTCCGCCACAGCGCGTCCTTTTAAAGACCAAGGAGTCCCTGGAATATTCCACCGGAAATGACGCTCCCGCTCCCGCTTCTAGTTTTTTCCATAATATTGATAGTCGATACAGTGATGGATGGTGTCGTAGCAGAAGGCAAACCCGCACAAAAACTCACAGTAGTAAATAAAAAGGCTTAATGACTTTAAACAAACCATCTGTTTTTAAAAAAAGGAATTAATCATCATCATCAACTCAGTGGGAAAAATTTGGTGTGCAGAATAAAATGTAAATCAAAAGAATGCAGTGGCTTGCAAGCCCGTTATTTTCATCACAAGAGAAAGTACAGAAGAGACAATTATTTTATTAGAAATATTAGCTCATTGCACTTGATAGCAGCAACAGTTGGGTTAGGGGAGACTAAAAGCTGCGAAAGTGGTGCTAAAGAAAAAGAAAGGCTTGGATACAACAGCATGACAAAGACAACCCGGATTTGTTGTAAAGAACGCTTTAGAGGTGCAAAGTCTCTCAAAACTGGGCAGAGGTGCAAAAATGTGCTTAAAAGCTTTGAATATTCCATGATCTATGTCCCATAACCCCATCTAAATATTCTGAATAGCTAACGTCGCTGTGTTGAAAATCAATGATTGTCAGAATCACAGCTGTCTGCTCTGGGCTAAAGACCGGCTCTGCTGTCAGATAAACAGCCAGTGTTGGCTATTTATCATGGAGAGGTTGCATCTAATCATAACTCCTCAGTAAAAAGCCAACATCTCTGGTGGTTTGGGGGTTCTGTCGTTATCAAACTGGCAACTTGCACCATAAATGCTGAGAGGTTTCACAACAACATCTGACCCCATCCAGAAAAGATCATTCTTAGGGAACATATCTCGCCTATTTCAGCAGCCTTTATGATGGACTGGCCTGTCTGGAGGACAACCCTTAAAAACAAATGAAAATTGTAACGAGTGCCAGCTCGGGAAGGAAGTGGATAAAAGAGGCAGGAAGTGGAGGGAAATGCCAGCTTTAACCTATTGAGGCTGGGTGATGAGGTGAGCCTCATGTCAAGGATGAGCTTGCGTGGCCGCACAGGATTTTAGAGGGCAGTGCCTACGGTTTCTGCGTATGGGGGACACCAATACACCAGTTGCTGGAAGGCTAATGCCACTGTTTCCTGCTGTCCTAAATTTGGTTTAGTTTTTTTGCAGTAGTTAGTTCCACTTAGGAGGGGTTCTTATGAAAGCATATCTGTACAGTGGACTAACTACTGCCTTATTTTGTTTTTGTTCGTTTGTTTTGTTTTCTTTGGGTTACTCCCCCATCTAAGCATAATACAGCAGGTTATTACACTTATTACCCAATAGTAGAGAATCTTTCAAATAATTCCTGGATCCAGACGATGATCTGAAACACCCTCAAAATCTCATCAGTTGTTCCTTTTCCCATTTCAGAGAGTTCCTAAAAAACTCATCAAAATCCGTCAATCACTTTAAGTTGCTAACAGACAGACGGACAGACAGATAAAACATAATGTCAGTGCCTTGGCGCAGGTAATAAATATAGGTACCATTAACTTTAAGATGAGGTAATATTTCCTAGAGAATAAAAGTTATGTTTTCTGTTCAAAGGGGAAGATTGAGATTGATAAATCTGCATTTGCTTTTTATTTACATTCAGATGGAGACATAACCTTTTGGAACTACAGTAGCATACGGATGTCTTGCACTATCCTGAGCAACATTTCTTCAGACTAGAGTGGATCGGAGTGGCTTTATTTCACTTCTCAGACCACCACAGATTGCACATGCAGTCTCTCATTAAGCAGAAATTTAATTGGTCATCAGTCTTAAGTTCACCAGACTTAAGATACGGTAACAGTTTTACTGTATATTTTGTCATCATTATAAATAATATTTCTCACATGTTAAACACACTTTCATTCATTATGTTTTAGCTATAACTAACTTCTGGAAATTTACTGCCGCATGCAATTAGTTTCCATACGGGATAGATGTGTCTCTGTAACCAGCAGGGCGCGCCCACAAATAGGTGAAGAGTAACGCAGGTGCACAATGGGGGGCGGGCTGTTTTTGTTAACTATTTATTAAACACAACCAGAAAATAGTGTTTACAGTAAATACACATGTATCCTTCTACCTGAGAGCTGTAGGTTACTGAAAATAACAAAACATAATTGTTTCAGATGCTACTGCACGTCTTCCATGTCCAAACATGCCAACATTTGCTTTCATGCTGAGCAGAAAGTCGTCGGACAGGTGAAGCGGACCTTGTAGTCGTGACAGAGTTTACCGTCAGGCTGCTCAGCATTCACGCACGCAAAGCCGTAAGTTGCATCATATCTGCAAAATAAAAGGGGAAAGCTGAGGGAAGCCATGATGCACACATCACTACAGCAAGGACAGGCTTTTTTTTCATTTTTAGAACTTACGGAGTCATTTGTGTTATTTTGAGAAAAAAAAAGATGTATTAAATGTTTATGGTTTGGTATTAAAAACTTGTGGCACACAGCCAGAGCCACAAGAAGCATTAGGTTATATCTACAAAATAAATATGTAAACCATTAAGCACAGCTACAGTATGGTTGAAAACATTAAAAAAAATAAAAATTATGCATTTCACTATAACAAACAGGGGTAAGATGAGCCAGTGCTGCATCATTAACCTTTTGATCGGGGGTCTAAAATATCTTTGATGGATCTGCACGATGCATGATGTTTACACCATCCTCATAAACTCTACACTTTGGAACATGGTAATGTTTATGCATTACTTTAAATAGAACAACACAGAAAACATCCAATGGTGTGTTCAGTTGCACTCAGGGAATCTGAGGGTCACTTGTTCTTGTATTAAAAAGTCTTGCATTAGTTGTTACTGAGCTTACAAAAACATGACTTGTGTGTAAAAGGATCTTTGTAATCTATAGGTAATATCATCAAAAATGGATGGCTGCTCTGGGTTTCCATAGAAATCCACCAAACTTAGACATAAAGATTAAATTACTGCAGGGAGAACTTTCTAAAAGAAATGTCAAACACCTGATCAGGCCGTACAGTTATCTCAAGCGTTTATGGGCTGAGGCCTCAGAGTCCATGCAAGTTTAATCTAGAATTTCCACATTTTCTACAGGAGTCATTACTGGTCATTGAGCATTAGACCAACTGTGATTAAATTCAGAGAAAAATGAGAGGCATAAAAACCTGATTACATGGCAAAGTAATGATCCTTCAAGCTGATTTCTGGCGTGAGTAGATATAAATGAGCTTCACCTGTATGTGCCTCTGCAGACATGTCACGGCAGCTTTGTCTGTCAACACTTTGCATTGTTTTTGGCTATGACACAACTCACATTTGAAAGACGTCACCGGTCTTGTGTGAAGGGACACCGGACACGGTCATGGCTTCAATGGCCACAGGCTGGGAGCACACCTGACTGGGATACAGCACCTGCAGCTGGACGAGGGTCTCATAGTCCCCCTGCCCCGTGGGTTCGTCCAGGTTAAACCAGCCTGTCCTGCAACCTGCAGAACAATGAGGAGATGTCACCCTCATGCAGAGGCACTGACTGAAATCCTTTGAGTGTGATTTTTCCCCTGGGGTTTTAAGTAAAATAATTTTTTATCTGATATATATGTATAAATTTTTGATCTATTTTGCCAGGCACATTGCTGAACTGCCCTTTTCTAGATGAACCCAAAGGCAGCCCAGTCTCACAAGGCCACATGTCCACAATGTGTTGAATTCCCAAAGTACAAATTCTAAGATGGTGAAATTGGGAGTTTACTTTTGTTTTGCAGAAGGAAGCAATTAGGATAGTTAACACAAATATCTGTCTTTTTATTGGCTGGGCGAAGTTTGGAAGGCTCCTCTCACAACAACCTGACAGCACATAGAAAATATGAGAGCACAGAAGTAGAATCAGTAGGAGGATAGAAGATTAAGCTTAAGCTCTGGTGAGCTTCCAATGAAAAATGTATCTGAGTGCACGTAGGAACTTTGAGTGGGGCTGCAGAGTTTTGAGAAAAAACAGTTTGTTTGATGTGAAAATCAGGAAGTCTGCTTTCAAATAAAAGGTCACGGTCAAATTTCTGTTTATAGGACATTTCCCACAACTCCTGCTGCTCAGAGTGCTTTCCCATCAAAGATACGGCGAAGCACACATCAGAAAATTATGTGACAATTCTTCATTTTTCCTTTTGGTTTAGGAGTGAGATAAAAGCTAACACATCATAATCCCATTAACACATTTATTCATTAACATTATTTTATCACACATTAACCCAGTTTTTCACAGTCCGTTGCCAACTGCTTACAGATAACCCAGGGGTCACAGAGAGAGGGTCTGTGGTCTGGGATGGGTTTTATACCGGAAATGACAAAATGCACATGTTTTTCTGAAGAGAAGACCCCCGAGATTCCAGATTTCAAGATGGCTGTCCCAGTACTATAAGCTGTAGTCCATTATTGTCTTCATCAAGTGTCTTTCTAATTTATTAGGTGTGTTAGGTGTTCCTGTTGAATTTAACACATAGGTTTTATGGATAATTATATTGTTAAATGTGGTGTCAGTGCGGCTCATTACGGTGTATTCACAGTCCACTGGACACGTTTTGCATATCTAATAGTCTCGCCATTTCCAGTTGGAACATCTTTGGTCCAGGTTAGAATCCAAAGAAACACTTACCCTTACAGAAATCTGAGGGGCAGGTCAGTATCACCTGATAATCCTCACATTGTTTACTCTTCTGATTTTCATTGATGCAGGCAAATCCGAACGAAACATCGTACCTGGCAGTAAATAAGACAAGTGTTGCATATGAAGTGATTTTTGAGTCAGATGTAAAGTCGTCTGTTTGATAGGAAAGCAGCAGACATACGAGAGGATGTCATCGTTGGTGTGTTTGGCAGATATCCCGCTTCTTGTTCTGGCCTCGATGCAAACAGGATTTCCACAGACTTGACCGGGAAAACTTTCCATCAGCTGAAGAATGGATTCCAAGTCGCCCTCGTCCGATGGGTTATCACTGTTCATCCACTGCGTTCGACACTGCTCTGCCACTTAGAGGAAGACCCAAATACAAGTTTTACTGGGAAAAGTCACACAATGACTCTGTACAGTCAGATTTGTCCAGTCATACCATGACAGAACTCCTCTGGACATGTGAACCTCACTCTATAATCCTCACACCTCCCATCTTCTTGATCTGCATTTACACAGGCAAAGCCGAACGCGGCGTCATAACTGCCAAAGAAAAGTTACAATTAAACTTTATCCAGCATCAGTGGGGTTATTTACCTAGCTTTCATTATGGAAGATGATTTAACTCGCACATTAGAATTTTATCGGTGGTGTTGGACACAGCTTCTCCAGAGATGGTCTGGACCTCGATGGCTATTGGCTGAGAGCAGATCTCTCTAGGATAAATGCTGAGGAGGTCACTGAGAACTTCATAGTCTCCGTTTCCTGTTGGGTCGTCGTGATCAAACCAGCCCGTCCTGCATTCTAGAAATCCCAAAGAAATGAAATGAAATTAAAGCTAATTAGATGTAGCTTTTGTATTAGCGCTGGTCGGCATCATGTACCTGAGCAGAACTGTCCTGTGCAGCTAAACAGCACCTTGTAATCATCTCACACTCTTCCTTTCTGCTCCGAGTTTATGCAGAGGAGGCCCTCTGAAGCACTGAATCTGTAAAACAAAATCACCTGCATGTCAGACTTGACATGAAAGCCAGGGATGCAACAATGCATAAAATTTACGGTTTCGATATTTTTGTGTCATGGTTAGATTTTTTTTTTTACACAGAAGAATTACTTTTAATGCTTGTTTTACTTGTACTTTTTAAATAATTACGAATAATCCAGAGTTGTAATCTCTCAAAACGAGGGATAGTCTTCAGATTTTTCTTTCTTTAATGAAATAAAAACAATTGATAACAGAAAATATTCTGTTAATACGACCCCTTGTTCAGTGATGCATGATGGAGATGCTCTGTGGAGCAGCTGAGCACAGATAAACTGAGCTTTCAACTCTGAACACATCATCAGAGGACACGTTTATAAAAATTTTGTATTGTTTGATACAGACGATACGGCATGGTTCGGTACGCACCTGTATTTAACGATTCAAAACAATATCATGTATTGTTGCACCGCTAATGAAACATATCTCCCGTCAGGGCATCTGATGTTTATTCTTTCACCCTTTTGAAAAGGTGGCACATTGTTTTTTCTGGATGCATATGGATCCTTCTGACATCAACAACATTTAAAAGATTAATGACGAGCATAATAGCTGAAATGTGAAGTTGGGAAAAATTTTGTTTGTTTGAAAGTTTGAAATTATTGTATCAGGGCGAGAAATCTTTATCTTTTACGTGCGGAAGGAGTTCCTGCTGGCCTGGGCCTTGATCCCAGAGACAGTCTGAGCCTCCATGTCCACGGGGTCGGAGCAGATCCTTGTCAAATGCTTCCTTCTCAGGTCTGTTAGGAGCTCCGAGTCACCGTCTGTGGACACATCTCCCTCATCGAACCAGGCTGTCCTGCAGGCTGGAGGAGGAGACGCTGGGATATGTACAGTTTGCACCAAACTGTTGCTTCATTATCCGTCGGCATGATAAAACAAGACTTACTTTCCCAAGCAGTCACAAATGGGTTCAGATCTGAGAGAAAAGTCAGTGATAAATCACATATTTAATCTTTTTTTAAGATGACTGACTGAGGTATGAGAAAGAATAAATATTCTGAATACCTGATAGAAGAAAACTCCAAACTGCAAAGCTCTATGAGAAAGGGAACTAAAATGAAATACTGATTGATCCCTGAACCCATAACAGTATTTCCATGTATTGAAAACATTATGAATTAAAATTACATAGATAATTGTTAACTGTTAATGAAAAAATACATATTAATTAGAAAAAACTACTGTGTGAGTGTTTCAAATGATGCAAAATCAACATTACCTGAAAGGCCAACATGATTCTCTTTCCAGTAATCTATGAGAGGAATCAAAATACCACCCATAAAGTCATGCAAAAAAAGGAAAAAAAAGTAGTAGTATTCGGGCTTCACTCAGACACGATTTCACATGAAGAAGCTTCTGCTATTTGGAGGCTCAGAGAGTTCCATGGGTCCCACACCGTCCACCTCACCACATACAACCAGTAGGTTTGGTCCCCTGAGGTGTCGGCATGTCTGCTCCTCCCTCAGACTTTCAGCCCAACAGTGTTTCTAAATAACAAACACGATTCATCTTGGATTTCTTCATCTAGCATTATAGTCCCCCTCTTAATTGTTCAGATCCAGCTTAGATAATACACCCAAGATGGATCACAGACTAGTTCCTGTATATCAGTCATGACCTCATGTGTATACAGGACATTTAAAGCTATTTTACACAGACAGACGAATTACCAAGATAAGATTTCAGTTCATTTATATACTTTACTTTTAAAAGAGCCGATTGTGATGTTTACTAAAGTCTAACATACTTTGCACAATAAGATTTCTTGTTTATAAGTCATTAATAACTAAATCATGTAATATGGTGTATGTTGTTGCATAGGGCTGCATTTATTTTACACATGTTGATCTTGCTTGATGCGATGCATAATATAAATATATAAAATGAAACTCTGGCGCAGCTTCATGGGGAAGAAAATGTGTTGCAATGTTCTCAGTCTCATAACGTTGTACTCTAGAAATGCACATAATATGTCACTGATACCATCAAACAAGTCCAGAGTGCAGTCTTAAAGTCAGAAAGTTACACAAGTCTGCTTAAACAATAACCAAAATGGAGAATTACCTGGAAAAAATATTGCTGAAATTGATGCTTACCTATTACATGATAGTACTGAACTCCAAGTTAAGGTTTGTCACCATCTGCTGAGTGATTTCACTTCTTTATTAGAGATGTTTTATCACAGAAGACAGCATGACAGGATCCTGTCTTGGGTTATTTCAACATGATTTAATCAAATAAATATTTTATTGTTGCTTTTTATAAAACAAAAAGGCAATTAGCTGTTAAATTATGTGCCAACTTCTCAAATCAAGCTCACTTGTAATCTCAAGAAAACAAAGCTTATCTTATAATAACCACACATAGTCCTGTAGATGTTGTCTTGAGTAAACTACAGGCAGATTTCTAGAGGCAAACAGAAAAATGTACTTATTCGTGAAAATGCCATGGCTGCTTTTGGCTTCCCTATGCATTGGATTCAACTCATGTACAGTACATCAGTTTGTGCATCATGTTGGTGCAGATGCTCAATCATCAGGGTCATGGTAATCCAAACCTGAAAAAAAGTAACTGGACTTTTGCTGGAAAGTGGACAAATGAAAGACAAAGCTTTTTACAATATCAATAAATCAGATCATCATGGTCAGGTCTACTTTCAGTTCCCAGAGTCAGAACCAAACACGGAGAGGCAGCGTTCAGTTTCAAAAACAGCTTCTTTCCAAAGGCAGTAACTGCCCTGAACTCCTGCAGGACTTCAAAAACAAAACACTCTGGACACTGAGGACGTTTGTGCAGTACATTCTGTCATGTGACATGCACAACATATGTTATGTGAAATGATACTCTGAATGTGCAGCATATATTTTTCTATCACTTGAATATATTTCAGTGCAATATATCTATTCTCAACTTGAACACTATATACATGTATGGTATATTTATATCTGCAAAAAACTCAATGAGTGTGCACATCCGATTATTTTGTAAATTATTTTATTTTATACCTTAGATATTTTACTCTCTTTTTTGCTGCTTTTTGCACTGACACGGGTGGTGGCTTAATCTCATTGTACATGTGTATAATGACAATAAAGGCATTCCATTCTATTCTATTCTATTCTATTCTATTCTATTCTATTCTAGTTCTATGCTCCTCACATGTGGAACAAACTCCCAGAAAGCTGCAGGTCTGCTGAAACTGTCAGCAGTTCTAAATCAGGGTTAAAAACTTTTCTATGAATTCTGTGAATTTTTTTTATTTCTGAGGGTTTCTTTAATTTTCTTATTTTGTGATTTTACTTTTGTTTTTAATTCTTTTATAGTGTTCTGCACCTTGTTATAATGTTTTGGATGTTTGTATGTAAAACACCCTGAATTTTCATGTACATGAAATGTGTTATACAAATAAACTTGCCTTGCCTTCCCTGCACGCTGCATTACTACATGCCCTGCAATCATCTGGGAGCTCCAAGAAACTCTAGGAAGCTCCAAGGTGGATCCTGGAAGCCTGGGATGGGTCCTGACACCCGTCTGCAGTGAGATGTGAATGTCAGGAGAAGGTTGGTGGACTAGCTGACCCCGACTGAACCCTAAAGGACTCCTGCTCTGCTCTGCGGCTCTGGGTATATGCTGGAGGTCTGCGGCTCTGGGTAGATGCTGGAAGCAGGAATCAGTTTCAGCTTCATGCATGTAAAACATTTATTCTCATAGTTTCAACATGTTTGGATTAGTTTCACTTCATTCTGAAAGCTGGCGATTAACAAAGAAGCAAAATAAAGCATTTCATTTCCATCCCAGTGAGAAGGTTCTTCCTCCGACTGGCTTCTCATGCAAAGTTCATGCTTTCATTTATCTGTTCATTTATTTTTATTTCTGTGGCCCTCGAGCTTCACACGTCTTCCAGTCCGAGAGGAGTGACGTCCAGGCCACCATGACAGTCTGTATTTAGTCTTACCATTGTTCGGTGTAAGGGCCCGGACATGATTTCCCTTCTTAAAAGAGCCTTTTTCATTGGGCTGAATTGGACCTGTGTTTTTTCCTGTTATTGTTCATTTATAGATCTGTCTCCTGTCTGGACAACATGCTCTGTTAACTCTGCTGTTTCCTATTTTACATCCTTCCATACATAAATGATGACATTCTGCTGCTGATAATGAAAGCGCCACACAAAGACGTTTCTCCCATTATAATAGAGACTTTATTGGTTTATTTTCTACAACTTTTGCGCGCGATAAGACGCTATTATTTGGTGACAATGACGCTCCGCACGCTGTTTGCTGCGCCCGCAGGCTGGATACGCGCTTTCTAGACTTCTTCTAAGTGCGGAGCTGTGATGTAATGAGTCTGCAGGTATAAATATAGAGGCATGGCTGCTCCGCGGCCGCGCAGATCCATGTCGCTCCGGCGCTGAAGCAGTGCGCCTTTCGGTCTGGGAATGAGCGCAACGTCTCCACGCTCCTCTCTGGCGCGTCGCTGTTTCTTTTTCTTCTCGTTTCACTGGAAAGGCAAACGCCGGGAGTCTGCTTTCAGGGCCAGACCTGGGATGGGCTCTCTGTCGGCCCTGAGGACCGTCTTGGTCCTGGGCTTGGTAACCGGGCTCGCGGGATGCGCCCCCGGATTTAATGGGACGGGGGACCGCTGGGAGGCCCTCTACTCCCGCTCCCTGGCGCGGATCCCGGGGGAGAAGCGGGAGGAGGTCAGTCGAGACAGCGACTACCTCCTGGGCATTAAGAGGCTGCGGCGCCTCTATTGCAACGTGGGAATCGGTTTTCACATCCAAGTGTTACCGGACGGCAGAATAACAGGTGTCCACAGCGAGAATCGCTACAGTGAGTCCTTCTTTTATTCTTATTGCCTTCAAAAACAGCAGATTTTCCTCTTCTTCTTTACACTGCCCAACTTTTCACATGTAATGGTGACAATTTATAAACGTATTCACGTAAAAAAAATCAAATTTTTCTGATAAAAGTGTCTTTAAATTCTTAGAGACCTAAACGTAGCGGCGTTTTTCATCGTTCCACCTGCGCGCACCTGGTCCAGCCTCAGCATCCCTGAGGAGGCAGATGTAACCCACGCGCACATTGATCCACGTTTCAGGGCGTAACATCTGGAGTTTACACACATTTTCTGATGCGTAACCAAAGCCGCTGAGATCCAGGCCAGGAGCCAGACAGCAACTAAAGTTAGGACATGGCGCGCGCGCAGATTAACCTCCGCGCTCCGGCCAGACACGCACGTACGATCCAACACTCGGGTAGACGTGAAGAATCTCAACGTGGTTGCAGGTCTGAATCCTCCATCCTGCTCTGCAGACCCAGCAGGTTCCCCTGGTTCGCCTCAGGAACGCGCTTCTGCGCAGCCTGTAAAACACAGAGTCCCGGTAGACATGGGATCCCCCACATCTCTGCACTGTAAAAAGCAAGTGGTTGAACCAGCTCCTTCGTAACAGGTGGCTGAATGCATTTGATCCAGTCAGACTGACTCAGATCATCCAGAAAATAAAATGTCTTGATTATTATGACTCAATTAAAAAACTAATTCTAAACATTCAGGTTGTTCCAAATGAAATCCTAACATTTCAAACATAGCCAAGCATGCACATTGAACCTAGTAATAATGAGAGTGTTGAGCTCCAGGCAGGCAGAAATGTGGAGACTAAGAAATCATAGAATAAAACATGACAGCATAACACGTTCCTGATGACAGAAGCTCTGAGCTCAACTAACTCTGTGGATGAACCGGGATTTATAAAAGTCGGTCAGATTCTTGATTTAAAGTTTATTAATCAGCTAAAGGGAATTTAAAGCTACTGGTCAGTCCAGTGGGACACGGAGCTCCGACTGTCCATCAGGTAGAGTCAATCATCAGCCGTGAGGTGTGAATGGCTGACAGGATAGGTGGATCTCTCCATCACCTCTGTGTCCTTCACTGTGTGCTTTGTTTGTTTCCGGAAGGTCTCCTGCAGATCTCCCCCGTGGAGCGAGGGGTGGTGACCCTGCTGGGTGTTCGCAGCGGCCTCTTTGTGGCCATGAACCGACGAGGAAAGCTGTACGGATCTGTGAGTGCATGCTGGGATCACACACACACACTGCGACATGTTTTCCTCTCTTTCCTCATGGACATAACGCATTCCCCAGCCATACCCTGACCCTAATCCTCCCCGCTGAATGCCTTACCCCAACCTTTACTCTAAACCTGACCTCAACCCGAGTCCAACCCAAGCCATAAAACACAGTTTTGACCCTCAATAATGCTTCTAACCATGTGGGCAGCCATTTGGTCTCATAAACCCTGCTGGACCCCTCAGGTTCTGGGATTTCCTGGTCTTTGGACCTCATTAATCTGAAAAAGCCAGAAGACACACACACACAAACACACACATCATTGCATAGGAGGTCCAGTTTTATATTTGGATCCAGACATGGATCCATCCCTGATGAAGAAGCGCTGTTGAAACACCACAAATCTTTCATGTTAGACCTGACTTTGGACTTTCTGCCGAGAAGATTTGGGTTAGAATCTAAGTGACGATTATATCTGGAGTTATTATTTGTACAGTGTAACAACTAAACTGCCCCTCTGTCCTGTTCTGGGATGTGGAGAATCTAGGTGTGGTCATTTCCTGGTTCAGTCTGGATAAGTGATCCTTTAACACTCAAACTCTTTCAGTCACTATGGAGACACAATGTTTCCAGGACTGAAATTATATAAAGTTAATGTATGAACAGATGTAGCAACATAAAGGAATTTATTACTAACAATAACAGCGGATCAGCAGGGAAGGACCAGGAGGTTCTTCTTGAACTTTCTGCTCACTGCTTGATCTCTGGCTGCTCCTGATTGGACGTTACCCTTAGTGGATCATCATGGTGGATTTAGTTGTGGCTGGATGGAAACCTGCTGGACGGGATAGAAAGGTCGAGAATACTTCTCTACACCACCTGAAGGTGGAGTCTGGACGAGGTCTAAGGGTTAATATCTAAAAATTCCAGCTCACAATGAGCTGTTCCCTCCCATCAGAGCCTGGTGTCCTGAGTCCTGCCTCACTCACATCATTCATCATTTCACAATCTTCTTGTTCCTTTTTGTGGAAAGTAGGACTGAAACAGTGAGCGTACAATAACAAGCGTGCAGTCAGAAATAAAGCAATTGTTTGATAGAAATCACAGTGAACAATACGGACGTGAAGTCCCCCCTCAGAAAAATGCCCCAGAATCTTTGTCCCAGCCTCTGCCTTCAAACAATCCAAATAATCTCCCTCTTTTTCTTTGTTTTCCTTCTTTCAGCTGCACTTCAGTGACGAGTGCAAGTTCAGAGAGAAGCTCCTGGCCAACAACTACAACGCCTACGAGTCGGCGGAGTACCCAAGGATGTTCATCGGCCTCAGTAAGAACGGCAAAACAAAAAGAGGAAACCGAGTGTCACCCGCCATGACGGTGACACATTTCTTGCCAAGAATCTAGTGGCCTCTTTAACAGACTTCACCGCCGTCTGGGGGTG